>MJUU01062806.1:13581-27528 GCA_002080025.1 Modiolus philippinarum
TAAGAACGGACAATGATGATTATTAGAATTGGCTTTATTCAAAGTAAGTTCTTTAGGGTAGATGTCCTCATAATACTTATTGAAGTCGTCATAATTTAAAGTTAAAATATCATCCAAATATCGGAAAGTGCCGTTAAACTTTTCAATTGAATGCTGTTGAGATGGGTCTTTGCTGATGTTGGTCATAAACTGAGATGTCTAGCAGTACAAAAAGAGGTCCGCTATAAGTGGTGCACAAATGGTACCAATAGGAAGTCCTATGACCTGGCTATAAATAGAGTTACCGATTTAATATATTGTCAAGTAAAAAATCACGTGCTGAAATCATATCAAAACAAGTCCAATTTATTGAGTTCTTTTGGTTTGTATTCTTAAAAAGTGTTTTAAAGGAGTTAGAACATATATATTCACAATCGGATTTTTTGAATGCCCATCGGATTTTTCTTTTATAGGATTATGTGGTACGCTAGTATAGAGGGTAGAGAAATCAAAACTTTCAAGGGATTCAAAAGAGGCATTATAAGCATTCAATTTATTGACAACTTTCAATGAAAATTTTTACACTCCAAAAATGATTGATGCCATTGTTTTCATATACTTTGTTACAAAAATTTATAACCAGGTTTTAAATACCAGTCAACGTATTAGTGAGTATAATAGAAACTTTAGTAGTAGAACAGTGTATAGAGGACAGAATGAATCTAGATTTATATGGCTTTTTGTGGAGTTTAGGAACCCAGTACATGGTTTGAACTGTTTTAATGCACCTTTTGTAAGAAATTTTCAACCATTACACTATTGACAAATACATTAAAACTTATGAAAGAATAACACAATGTCGTTTAGGACATTGCAATCGTTCCCTTATTCCAACTGTTCTGCTTTGATAGGTCAGTATGTTAACACGAACAGAACAAGAAATATAAAGAAATAGAGACAACAAAATCAATATAAAAGTTCTAAAAAATAGTCAATGTGTGACATTGTAACTATCGAGGTCTTAACCAACGAGTTGTAAAAAAAAATATTTATAATGTGAAAATATCATGATTGAATATACCTTAAGTCAGAGTAATTCTTACAAATATATATTTAAGCAATAACAGTACATTATTTGAATACCCGAGGGCGTCAATCGTAGATTTGACGGTCAAAATGCAGTTTATAGGCGACGCGTAGCGGAGCATGTAAACGGATATTTTGACCGTCAAATCAAGATTGACGCCTTCGGGTATTCAAATAATGTACTGTTATTGCGATTCTAATGCAACAAATCAATTTCATGTTCTATTTTTAACTCGTGAATTTGTAACAATATTAGGAACCAGACTAAACAGGGAACCTAATTTGTCCCAGGTATGTAGTTGGTGGAATTGACGGTCAGTTTTGACCAATCAAAACCTTCGTTATATAAATGTTGCATTAGAAATAGAAATGAATGAACTAATTTTTCCCGCAGTAATGGAAATATTAAATCTACATAGATTAATGAAAACAAAAACTAAACTACATGCACTTATATTGGAAGAGGACAGTATTTACTATAATTAATGACCCATGGACCAGTCGAGACAACAGAAATTACCAATACATAACCTAAATGATACGAAAAAAAAAAGTAATTGCGTCTTGTTTCTTAGTGTGTCCGATGTTGGCATTGTCCATAGATTGTTCGTTCTCTTGATTGACTGTTCGGTTCTCACTTACTTTACCTTAAAAGTATTTCCAAAGTTGTCCTTTGTTATATATTTAGATTGGTAGACAAAAAGTGCATACATTCTAAATTTTACTTCTTACTGCATAACAAGGGCAGTTTCCTTGTAATTTTCTTTGTAATTTATTTCGTGTAACGTTTGTGTGCAGTTTTGTAGTTTATAATTTTTATTTAAATATTTTCTGTCTGGTTTTGTAAGCGATAAATGTTTAGCAGTTTGTTTTAACCCTACCTTTAACTCTATTTGTTTTGTTCTGGTATTATTGTTTTATGTTTTTTACAATATTTGTTTGCAATGGTTTTGGCGCTTCTCACCAGTATGCTTTAAGATAACAAATATTGTGTGATCTAATCCGTAACAATTCAATACTCTGTTCTTTACTACAAATCAATATTGGTGATCAAATAGCAGTTTAAATCGTTTCTGATTGTATTCATGTGTATTTTGACTATTATCTATTTAAAAAAGATAACGTTCAATATTTGGGAAATCAACCACCAAACTAAGGAGTATGTGCGTCATTGAACAAACAGTTAAAAGAACTTGAAGATTTATAATAAGACAATGGTCTTAAAAAGACACATAAATGAGGTTTTCTGTTAAAACAACACTTTATACCTGCTATGTTCCCAAAAATTAAAGATATAAATTTATTCTGTCGGCGACATTTTATGATTTCTTTCGCTAAAACTGAGCAAAACAGTTCCATGTAGTTAATATTCTTTCGAATACGTTGATTTGCTTTGCACTGAAGAGACACAATGTGTTGAAATGACCATCTGCAGAACTTAAACTTAAAAAAACATAGGTATAAAAAATACCAAAGTTGCATAAAGAACTGTAAATTTCGTTGGGCTGTACACGTGTTTCAAGGAGTAAATTCTTATCAGCAGCACAAGAATCAAACGATATGGAAAGCCATAATCAAAAGAAGTCAAGCAAGAAGTACTCAAAAATATCGAAATGGGAGGCAAAATCCAGTACCAAGGACATCTACAGAGTGTCATACACGGAATGGAGCCTCACTATTTTAAGTAGTTGGATTTTTGATAAACATATTTCTGCCATTTTATGGAGATAATGAGTGTTTAAATGCATCAGATTGCATACAACACGTTGTTCTATCTAATATAAGTTGAGGTATCTGTTTCCCAGACGACAACAGATCTTTCTCTCTGTCACTTAAGTTTGTTCCCACTACAAAAGTCAAATTGTCTGAATTTACCAATTTTTGTCTGATTTTGTCTGAAAAATTACTCGACATTCTTTAATGTCTGGAATATATTAAAAAATTCTCGACTTCGTCTGAATTTTTCTTAATTATTTCTTAAAATTCTCGACACTTTTCTTAACTGTCTTGACGCATCTCTCAAAAAGTATGAAATAAGTCTGATTGTGTCTCGACCCATTATTAACAGTCTGAACTGAGAATGAATTTGTCTCGACACATTCTTAACTGTATGAACATTGTCTGAAATAGTCTCAACTTATTTTTTATGGTCTGAATATGTCTCGACATATTCTTGACAGTCTGAACAGTGTCTCAATATGTCTCGACATATTCTGGACGGTCTAAACAGTGTCTGAATATGTCTCGACATATTCTGGACAGTCTGAACAGTGTCTGAATATGTCTCGACATGTTCTAAACTGTCTAAAATGGTCTGATACAGTCTAGATTGTATGAAGACAAATAAAAGAACATTGATTTAATTTGTAAG
Organism: Modiolus philippinarum; assembly: GCA_002080025.1. Classification (NCBI taxonomy): domain Eukaryota; kingdom Metazoa; phylum Mollusca; class Bivalvia; order Mytilida; family Modiolidae; genus Modiolus; species Modiolus philippinarum. Next base: position 17,018 of record MJUU01062806.1, read on the forward strand.
ATAAATTTCTAATGAAGTTGCAAATCTGAAATAAATTAGAATAGAAATTGTTTTATTAAAAATAATGAAAATTTCAAAAACACATAAAAAAGGTCTTCTTACTGCCAACTCATACCATTAAATATGTGTGCAATATACTAGTACAACAGTTATTGACCCCTCTTATGCATTTATCCAGAGGGCCATGGTCACAACCTAAATAAAAAAATATACTCAATGAGGAAAATGAATATGTTCTATGTAAAAGTTACATATGACACATATACTCACCAAATTATTCACCATTTGATATCTCTGCCCTTTGATTTGCAGTAAAATGATGCTATATCTGCTTTTTCTATGTATGAGTACTGAAAGTGTCCTAGAAATCATTTTAGCTAGGACATTAAAAATACCTTGCTAGAATTAAGCAGACAATGTACACATTAATTTCACACAAATATGATCTTCAATCTGGGCAAGTAATCATAGGGGAGCGCATTCAGTTTTAAAATCCAAGTAATTACTCATTCGGCACATATCTATATTTTAGGTCTGTTACAACCCAAACCATTCCTGAATAGTTTGATCATCGTTTCAGGTATAATATTTTCATCATCGTTTAAAGATCATAATTTCAAGTATAGTATTTAATCCCCATACCCCGAATTCAAATTAAAATAAAAAAAATAGAACTTAGTAAGTAAGAGGTCTCAGGAGGGTATCTGAATTATTTGTCCCAACAGAGACAATGACCAAGCAGTTTGTATAGTCAATTTAATCTTGACAGCAGAAAATTAAAGATGTCTACAGTAGTTCTTAGGTTTCCCTCCTTATAAGCTTGTCTCATAAAATTTTCTTTTTATTCACAAATATCAAAAGTGCTAAAACAGGGGGGTCTTTCTACAAATGACATGCATTAAATTTATTTATCCAGCATTGGGAAACAATTTAACAGCATAACCAAATAAGGAGAACTGATGAGTCTTCAAAGGTATTAGATTTGTATATTCTATACATAATATATGACACTGCTTGTATATTGCACTTGTACAAGGAATGAATTGATGAATAGGTTTACCTGAGACAATATCACTCACCTGTGACAATCTTTGTTAATTGGGGGTGTTTTTAATGTTTGATTTTATTCCTGTATATACATGTAGTCTGAACTTCAAAATTGATTGCAGAAAAAAAATTGTAAAACATAACCTAAGCAAATTATATATGTCTTTATATAATTTAGGAAAACATTTCATATTAAAAAGGGTATATTATTTGTAAATAGTTTTATCCATGGATAGAGATATTTACTATGATAAATGTTGAAAAGTCAATTTTTCTGTAACTGCGAAGATAATCAAAATACGTGCAAATATATGTATGATGCAAATGAACTTGAAAGAGTTTGTAATTTACCATGAAACACCACAAAATACCCATAAATTAACATTTTCACATTATGATAAGTAGGTATGTACTTAATAAATTGAAAAATGTTTAGCAGCAATCGTGTTTTTAAAACATTTTACAGAAAAAAAATTCCTTGAAAAGTTGACAATTCGAGTGAAACTGAAGAACCATAAATTTTTTCCATTGCATTTTTATGTTTTCATTTCGCTTTATTTATTTGACCTTATGAGTGTTATCCAGACCTTTTCATCATAGTTTTGTGACATTATTGAAAATAAAATGCTTTTACTTATAACATAAATACTAAATATAAATGTAATAAAGGGTGATTTTACATAAATGAAGAAATGGAACACAATTCTAGCAAAATAAGCTAATTATATAGATTAAAGCAGACAAGATAAATGATAAAAAAATGAAAAAAAAGAAAATTTATCAAATGGTGAAAATTTCCAATTTCTGTTCAAATTAAGAATATCGCGAACATGTTAAAAGTTTCAGACATAATGCATAATGTTAAGAATATTTTATTAAGAATTTTTCATGCATATTCAGACTGTCGAGAAATCTTAAGACAAAATTAATACAATTAAGAATTTGTTAAGAAATTTCAGACATAATGCAGAATGTTAAGAATGTCGAGAATTTGATCAATAATTTTTATGCAAATTCAGACTGTCGAGAATGTGTTGAGAAATTTTAAGACAACATTAATACTATTAAGAATTTGTCGAGAAATTTCAGACATAATGCAGAATGTTAAGAATGTCGAGAATTTTATCAAGAATTTTTCATGCAAATTCAGACTGTCGAGAATGTGTCCAGAAATTTTAAGACAAAATTTATATAATTAAGAATTTGTTGAGAAAAATTAAGCACAAAATTAGACATTAAAGAATGTCGAGTAATTTTAATCAAAATCGGACAAAAATTGGTAAATTCAGACAATTTGACTTTTGTAGTGTCCTCTACCGGATTTGACGTAACTATCGGAGTTAACATGTCGATCAAGACGGGTGTCTTAAAAGAAGCAGGAGATGCTTACGCTACATGTGCACCTGAACTAATCCGTGATTTTCTATTCGGTCCGTGTTGTTCATCCCATATGTGTCTCTGTCTTCCGTTTGTGTTTCTGAGCCGTTTTTATGTTACGTCTGTTTTTTTAGTTCGCCTCAACGAAGTCGGGTGACCATAGGATTACCACGACGTCCGCGTCCGCATTTGGGTGTATATCTAAGTAAGTGTGCAGGGTAGTGTCATCAAAGTGTGCATACAGGTGCATCTTGGGTTGACTCACAGCCTCTGTGATTTATATTTTTGCGCTTGAGTGACTCACATTCAAGTTTACGTCCGAGTTCAGATCTCAGTCACTGTACATGGTAGAATCGTCTTACTTTGCACATGCATGCATATCTGATGGTAGGTCATCCAATACATATTAAGTCACTTTTACCTATAGTTTCCGCTTGAGTGGCTTACATTCAAGTTTATGTCCGAGTTCAGATCTTGGTCACTGTACATGGTAGGACCATGTAACCTTACTTATTCATGCATCTCTGACGGTAGGTCAGCATCTAGGCCAAATGAGGTCACTTTGAGCTATAATTTCCACTTGACTGACTTACAGTCTCACTTACTTTACATTACAGTTTTTATCCAAGTTCAGATCTGCAGTCACTGTACATGGTAGGATCATCCATCCTTACACCTGAATGCATTTTTGATAGCAGGTCAGTATCCAGGCAAAATTAGATTGCCGTGACACTGTGCCATAACGAGGCGAACTTTGTAATCGTTGATGTTTTTATGTTGTCATTGTGCTAGGATTATTTGTTTCAAACTTGTTCTCTTTTACTTTAATATACTGCAGATTATATGTTATTCGGGAATCTTCACAGGGGATACGGGTTCATATTCCCTGGCTGTGTTCTATATCCCCTGAGCCGTCAGGAGAAGGGGATATAGGGCACAGACAGGGAATATGAACCCGTATCCCCAGTGAAGCCCGAATAACTTTTATATTCTGCTAGAAGTGCTATAATTTTTCTATTAAAAGCGTTTGAAAATTGTGATTTTGCTACCACGGGGATACGGTCTCATATCCCCTGTCAAGGTAACCAATCAAATTGCAAGATTTACCCGGATATTTCACTTCAGCAGAATATATTTAGATATACAATGTCAATGAAGCTTTTAGGAATAAGGTATGATTAACTATATTATATTCAGGGTAATTGATTCTGAAGGATAGGAAATATCATACATTGAAACACACAGAGAATTTCATATAAACACATTGTAACAATTTCCAAGCACATGCTACAAATGTAAACAATGATGCTCTCTCAGACAGCGTTTATGATGTTGAAAAAGCTATAATTAATTTCCTGTCATCATATTTTTATCCTGTTTATGATTTATTAATTTATAGGCATGTTGGGTTATAACTTACTAAAAAGTTTTGAATAAAGCAAAAATATGCGTCCAACAGCTTTATTCGGTCCCGATTTAATTGTATTAGCAACACTTGAAAAGGTTATTCAGAAATTGTTGAAAGTGCTATATTTAGGTACATTTTGTGTACTAAAGTTCATAGTCGAACTTTCACAATAATGCCATATAAAGCGGATAAATGCAGAAGGTCTTCGACAAAAATCTGTATAATTCTCTATGGAAATACTGATCTCACCATGGTTCAATATTCTGACAGTTACAACAATTCAATAGTCATAGATTTGATTGATTGGTATAAGATATGAGATTGTTAAATAGTTGCAGATCTTTTTTTTTTCTTTTTCTTTTTTTCTCTCATTTGTATTATTCTTTAATTCTATTATCCAAAAATTCATTTTATTTTTTAAATCATATATTAGAATGGTTTATTATACAACTAAATGTTGTAAATTGTAGGGAGAGGGCTAATAACTTGTATCCGATCCCTTCGCTTTTGAGCAATAAAATATGTTTAATTGTAAATAAGTTTAATTTACAAAAATCTTATGACTCAAAAAAGGTAATAGCATTATCCTGTCCAACATTACTGGGTACATTAATTATGAAACACGATCAACTGAATGGCAGAGCACCAGTGTGTCCCTTTCGTCGGTAACACACGTATTAAAAAATACAATCACATGACACAATCAACAAGGAAACTGCATTAGAATAACACAAAGGAAAGACCGAAAACGGACGTACACAATGCTAGGAAGTCAGTGAAGCTAGAGTTGGTATCAGGGTTAAAACGGTTTATGGATATTCATACCTGTCTCTTTTCTATGCAGTTTCCAATTAAATAAAAAACATACAAATTAAACTAAAAAATTGCAAGACCTCTAGGATTGACAACACTGGACGCCTAAAAACAAAACTTTACGACAAGCGTGATGATTTTGACTTTCTAATAGTGAACTTCCCGTTTTTAGGCAGTAACATTCCCACATCTCCGGCATATTGCGTGTACATTTCACAACTCACTCGCTATTGCCGTGCCTGTAGTTTGTACAGCGATTTTGTCAACAGAGCGAAATTACTGTCTCAAAAGTTAGACATCAAGGGTATGTTCAGTCACTGTTGCAATTGTTACTACAGAAGTTTTACGGTCGTCACCATGATTTGACAGACTGTAACAATGTTTCATTTCTCAATTGAGAATAGATATCTTTGGGTAGACCCAGAGTTTATTACCAGACTGACTGTGACACAACGGGACTTTCCACTGGCAGTGGAGCAGATCATGCTAACCCTTCCGGAACACCTGACGATACCTCAGTTTTTGTTGGGGTTCACACTGCTAGTGCTTTAGTTATGTGGCGTTCTTGATCATTTATTTTTTAGTCTTTGTCATACCGTCTCAATTCGTGTTGGATATGAATTTCCGTGATCTTGGATTAATGTTTCTAGAATTCCCCCTTTCCTCGTTCTTGCTTCGGTATTTGTTTGCCGATGGATTTTGGAAAAAATGTGTAATTATCTGATATAAGATCTTCTTATTTCTCTTGTTTATTTGAAGGCCTCTGAGATCTATAAAAAATAATTGATGCGTTGAAGCACTTTCACGTCAGTAAAAAATGAAAGTCCAATTTAACTTTTAAATGTTTTTTAAGTGTGTGGTTCAGTAGTAGCTAATTATGGGACCGGTGCTTCATTACCCTTTAAATAGGGCCTGTAAGTCTCGTACAATTTTGGAACTTCCGGGACCAAACATTGTACCCGGAAGTTACATTTTAAACAAAGATATATGACGTTTAAAAGAAAAACTTGAACGTCATAATCCTCAGACGTCATGTTCTGGCGGGAAACGTTTTCGAATTGCCTGTTTATCGTGGATTCTCGTGAGTCACATGACGAGACTTACAGACCCTATAAGAATATACCTAAGTTGCTGTGAATTTATTCTACATATTCGTCTTCTGACATCTCATGTTTCTTCAGTGTATATAGAATTAAAACATTTGAAAATTTATAATTGAAATATGTGTAAAACCTGATTGAGAACCAATGACTAATAGCATCTGAATACAAAAGAGAAAGTCTGCTGATGACGATTATATGCAGGAGGGAGAAACTCCTTAGTTTTGAACAAGAATTTCATAAATCTAGATATTGTAACTTTTAAATGAAATCAGTTTTTGCTTTTAAATGTGGACATGAAATATTAGCATCCCTTTTAAAACAAATCAGTTTATAAATGAAAGGGTGTTACATAGAGCTACAGAAAGACTACAATTTAAAGCACTGCATATTTGATATCATTTGAAAATAAATTAGTTTTTTTTTTATTTTAGTCGTTGCATTGTTTTTGCGACATTACTCAATCACCAATCTGTGGAACCTACAGAATTTGTACATTTCCTAAAATGTACCAAAATAAATGTAAAAACCTGATATATTTCAGAGATTGGATCCGGTACATTATTTTTTATCATTAATAACATTAATATAAAAATGTTTTCATGTCTATGCCAAATGCATAATCAATATTGACCATTTAGCAAACATATTGAGAAATGAAGGTTCCTGACTTGTACATAAAAACAACCTGACATTGTTCTGACTGTAGGCGGTGATTGCGTTATATCACACTATCCATTCGGGTAATCAAGGGAACTACCTATTGCTACTGTTTTATATCACGTTGCAAAGATTTGTCAGTTATTTAAATTCTCAAACAGGATAATGCGGAGTCAAAGACATCCTGTGTCATTTACAAATTCCAGAATTTGTAAAACAGCCCAATAGTCAGACTTGTCTGACATGAAAATTTGCATGATATAGAAATTTACTGTTTTTTATCAAAACTCTAACCACATTAAAATACTGAGGCTTCATTCCGTCTTTTGCACTGGGTAGATATCCTTGGTACTGGATTTGGCTTAATATTTCAATATTTTTCGATATGAGTATTTCTTTTTCGACTACTTTTGGATTTTGGCTTTCCATATTTTTTTTTATCTTAATGCTGCTGATAAGAGGTGACTCCTTGAAACACGTGTTCAGTATAACGAAATTAATTGTTTTTATGCAACTTGAATCATTTATTCATATGTAAAGAGTCACATATTTTAGACTATCAGAAAAATAAATTATTTACTAGGATGTTGTGTTTTCCGAAATGAAATAATCACCGATCAACATTTTACTTACCTAAAATTTACAAAAAAAATGATCATTTTAATGAAACAACTTCACACATTTCAGAGACTTCTTTACTTCATTTATATAATATGTTTTCCTGTCATATCAAATGTAAAAAAAAAATCTGGTCCGTTTTTCTAGAAATTTGTAGGAAATGAAAATACCTTATTGCTACATCAAAACATTCTTACACTACATTTACTGTAGGCGTTCGTCTAATATTGCACCAGCCTTTCACCTAGCGAGGTAAATGACTTTTAATATATCTAATATAATTCTTGTAAGAAAATTGGTAAGATAATAATAGTCTCTAATACTTCAGTTTAGAAAATTTCCCGGAATGCGGTTGTCTGGTAATGCTTTTATTACATACACTTTCTCTTCCGGCTACGACTTTTAATAAATGCTTCAACTGTCTCGTAGCATATCATTGAATTTTTACAACTTAAAATTATTAGAAAAAGTACAGATATATTACTTTCATAGATATTTTGGCAAAGAGCTTCATTTACAAATTTGAGTTTGCTTATAGAAAAAGAATGTGTCAGTTTTACATATTGATCAGATAAAACGCGTGAAACAGATTTCGTTCATGCTGATAAAGTAAGTGAGAACCGAACCGTCAGTCTAAAACGTACAATCGAAGGACAATGACAACGTCTAAAACAAAGAAAAAAGGCAACATGAGTACGGCCCAGAAAAGAAAATGAAGACACACACATATACAAAAATGAACAACACGGACCCTTAAAGACCATGTTTGAGATCAGGTGCACAAGTAGAGTAAGCATCTCCTGCTTCTTATAAGACACTTGCCGTGTTGAACATGACAACTCCGGTAGTAAAGTCAGGAAAATTCCGCAAAACCTGTTCTCGAATTCTTGGCATTTTAACCCAGTTGGTTAAAAATACGTTTTATTTTTAATCCAATCGTTGGTAAAATTTCTGCTTGATGTTTCCCGCGACGTTTCATTTCATTCATAAAGTCTATTGTGACGTCATTACTACTAGGATTTGAAATAGCGCCGAACCATTCAACCTGCATCTGAAACACAGTAAAAGTCATTGGAGAAACAATATATCCTACCGTTTTCCCGTGGATTACGACATTTCTCCATTCTCGATAGTTAAATTTCTGATTTTACCATGCTTGCTAAAGCTCGCATGTTGAAAATCACAAATTTAACTATCTCAAATTGGAAAAATATCGTAATCCACTTGATCCGGAAGGATAAACTATATACTAGTATAATACATCTAATTATTACAGGGGTTAACATTGCTTGCCAGTGCATTTGTTATGTTGTTTATTATTTTTTGCATTCGAAAGGTTCTCATTTCGTGTTAAATAGGAATTGTCATTGGTTTGGGATTTTTTATTTAAGATTAAAATCTGTTCGGGTTCTCACTTACTTTACCGTTGCTCTCTTTTTGCTTGGCATTAGTTTCACGATGTCAAATCATATTGAGTGTTATCCCCGCTCTTCATACAAGAAAATTTAAAAGACACAAATTATCTAATATTCTTATCTGATTATTAAAACCTAGCTAATGAGTCTAAAGTAGGTGAGAACCGAACCATCAGTCTAAAACAAACAATCAAATAACAATTGCAACGTCGAAAAAAAACAAAGAAACAAAGACACATCATGATCACGGCACAAAAAAGAAAAATGAAGACACACACATATACAACAATTAAACACCACAGACCCCCCCAAAAAAAACCATGGGTGAGATCAGATGCAACGGTAGAGTAGGCTTCTTATAAGACTCCCGCCGTGTTGAACATGTCAACTCCGGTAATAAAGTCATATCCAGTAGAAGTAAAACAAACTTTAGTGGCAAAGAGAAAGATATGTTGTCATCTGGGAAACAGATATCCCATAGCGGTCCACAAGATCGTGATGTCGACCGTAAAACTTCTGTAGTAATGATTCATTCAGGCCATGCAGGATAACGTTTTGAAATTTCGACTTATATGACATTCCCCGGAAAAACATTCCATAAGTCATTACAGATCTTCAAAATCTGTTTGAGTCGTCCGATACTAACAAGTTACAGAACTAAGATTTCAGGGTGATTAAACAAAGTTCTTTTTAGTCTTTTTTTATAGTTACATATACCTTAGACACAGTAACATGAGTCCTCGGCAACGCTGAATGTGTACTTGGCACATCTATATCAAAAGAAAACGATAGCACAAAACACTTGCATGGCTGGAAATTTTTATCATAATACAAAATCAAAATCCGCCAGGAAACTAAACAAAAATAATTCAAATTAAAAAATAAATAGAAAGCAAAAACAGTAGGTCAAGACATTCGGATCTGGTACTGACACTTGCAAAACCAAGCAGTAGGGTAAACTTGTTTTTTATCGGGCACACCCAAAATACCATTTATGTAAATACTGTGCATTTTCATTGATAGTTTAATTTAAAAGAGCTTTTGCAAGAAGATACACAATTAAAATGAATTATCAATTTATTTTCGTGCCATATCTTTGCTTGCAATAGATTATAGCATGAATGTGCGATAACAACCGAAAATTGGAATTTGCGATAAACCGGTCCATTATTTTCCACAATGACATTCAATTTCAATATCATTACATGGAATTACTAAACAGAATGATGTGCAATTAAAGTATTCCGTGTATATATAGTACCATTATATCACAATATATAAGAAGAATGTCAATAATACTACAAATGATACTAAAAGAATAGGTCCCACATAATGTTACAAATGATCATTTTGATTTTTATAATGATCATATTCTACTTTGCTTTCTTTTTATAGCTATTACCAGTATACTGCTAAGACAAATTGATATTAAAGTTATCTTCAATTTTGCTTTATATATGGTTTCGTAACTTATTTTCTTCGTGTTGGAGATAAGTCTTTTCATCTAGTTTACACAACCAAGCGACGTAAAAGTATCACAAAAGGTAACTTAATATCCAGTTGTTTTGTGTCAAGTTATTTTTCTACGTTAATAGAAAAAAGAAGGGAAACGGGGAATGTGTCAAAGAGACAACGACCCAAAGGGGAGTAATAACAACTCAAAGCCACCATAAGATCTTCAATGAACGGTGAGAAAACCCCACACCCAACGGCAGGTCGGAGTCGGCCCCTGAACAAAGAGCAATCNGGTGTAAAACGGAAGTAGCCCGGTGAGAAGGGAGCCGGCGAAAAGAACAAGGAATACACAAAAGAAAAAGGGAAATAATAAGGGGGGACAAACCAGTCTACCACTACACTCCCCCTCCCTTAAAACCTAATGTGCATAAAGGATGCACATTAGTTTCCAAAGGAGTCCAAAATGTTACAATAGCATTAAATATAATAAATAATGTCAACAATATATATACATAAAATAAATAATGTTCAATGTCTTATTTCCTGAAATAGAAATAAATGTTAGTGATGCAAAATATTAAATTCACATAATTTCAGACATATTAAGTGTGACTACTA
>MJUU01062808.1:0-27156 GCA_002080025.1 Modiolus philippinarum
TATCAGCAGTGGTTGCAACATTATCAGGGTAAATAAAGCTGTTTTTTATAAGCTGTTAACATAACCATCTGAAAGTGTAAGCAATGATTTGACGTGATTTGCTAGAGATAAATTATTACAGTCGTAAACTATTTTTCCGTTTTGGTAGACTGTCATTTGACTAAGAAAATTTGTTACAACTGAAATAACGGATACTGTGTCGTTGTCCGGTGCTGCTCCGTCAGCTAGTTTATCTACTTTAAACTTGATTAAAAAATACCCATTATACCAGTCATAAAACGAAGCCTTATCATTTATGCTAAATTTGTAGTCCGTTTTTGTTTGTTGATGAGCATTTTGTGGAGACACTATAGGAGTATCTAGTAAAAAGTTACAATACTCATATCTATCACAGAACTGTGTTCCTCTAAACATTTTTTTATTACTGGATTATTATTTTTATTTCTTATATAAAAATGATAGAGTTTATAAGCAGTGTCTTAAACAGGTTAAACAAGAGTCTTGAGCGTTGGAAAAAGAGTAAAACCTATAAGATTTTTGTTTTACTTATGAGATGCTTAAACCGCAAGCAACGTAAAAAATGTGAGTGAACTAAGAATCTAGCCCGTTTTACCCGTCTCAACTGTAGTAAATAACGAAACTTACATGTTTGCTTATTTTCGTTAGTCCCGTAGATAGTAGTTAACTATGGCAAAAAGCCGTAGGTTTTCAAAAAACGTTTTTTGAAAACCCACGGCTTTTTGCCATAGTTAACTACTGTACTGTGTTGGTGTTCATAGTTAGAGAAACAGTACTACTAGTATTATTTAATGTGACAAAACCATAAAAGGTGTTCCATGTAGACCAATGAAACACCTGCAAAATAAACAATTGCGATAAAAAGGTAATATGCAAACTAAACAAGAGGCTCTCAAGAGCTGGACCATGTCTGACATATTCAGTCCAAATTATTTCAATATCAAAAGTGTCTCATTTTCAAGTATTTTCATATACCTTGAAATGGTCCAAAGTTAACCTCTGTTCTATACTGCCAGCTATTTAGGATGGGGTGCCGACCTACTACCCACCTTTTTGAGGGGAAAAACTAAGGATCATTGTGCCCTTTTGGTTTAAATGGCATGTAGTTTTAATGAAAATTATTGAATGTGTTTTCTCGTAGGGTTCAATGATTAACTAGGTTCCCTGCTTGTGCGTATGAACATCTTTGATAGGGTGCAACCTTGCACAATTTTTAAAATGGACCACCAAATAACTATAGCGACAAAGTTTGGCGGCTTTGTGGTTCAGATAAGAAGATCTTTATATCAAAACTTAACAGGGGTCGATGGACGTTGGGACGACGGACTTAAAATAGGAACAGAGAAAACTTTTAATCGAAATCTGTTTAAACCGAAAACCGTTTTTAAGACGTTTTCGATGAGTAACCGGAAATTTTAAACTTTGGCCGGATGCCACTGTATCATGTTTATCCAACAAAATGTAGGTGAGTTCCTCGTCTTGTTGTAAAATAATGGTATCTGTGGACACACGTACATTCCCTTCTGTATCAATCCACGACTTTATTGGAGAGAGTGTTGTTCTGAGTATTTTTCTTCAATCTTCGACATTTGAATTGGATGATTCTTCCAACGTTATTTTCACGGCATTGCGATCGATAACATTTGAATAAGCATAATAATGTCAAGTTTTCAACGAATACGCGACGTGAAAAAAATTATTTCAAATTTTTTGAATTTTTGCATATGCAACTATTTTGTGAATAAGGTGATGCAAGATATTGTCATAATCCTAATGTTATAAAAAAACATTCTTGTGTTTTTCTCATCATATCAAAGTACCAGCATGATTCACATTTGCATATTTCGAGTGCAGTATTTATATGTTGCGTAGCCTTTGAAATCATTATTCGCTAAACTCTCGGAACAATGCAAATTGCTAATGGGTTCCACCTACATGCTTTTCACGACTGGCTGGCCTCTGCTCAATTGAGTTGTTTGCGGGAATACTGGCACATTTGTTCAGGAATTGCGTTGGAAAAAGCTTTAATAAAATTCAAAGACCGTGTTCAAAATGTTTAATTTTAACCTGCAAGTGTAAAATGGCCATCTAAACAAAAATTAACTATAATTGAGGTATTTTTATTATTGATTTCCGATGGTATAACAACGCGAATAACAGCACAATTTAAAGTGACTAAAAGTCCATCATACTATGTTATTAGACCATCGCATTCTCCTACTTTAGCATTTGTATATGTATGAAAATTATATCAAAAACTTGAAAAATCATGCTCAAGTTACATCTTTTCAAAGATTGAAGAATCTTTCACCGAGGAAATTGAAAATTTAGTATTACAGTTTGTTGTCCATTTATTTTATGATGACAATCAAGCAATACTTTTCACAAAGTTAGCGAATTTGTATCAAAATTAACCGGTTCCAGGTCATGTCTGTTCGTGTCAAAATCAACAGCGAAATAACAGTACAGCGCAACACCGAAATAACATTTTAGGGACCGACCATTTAACCTGAAAAAGGGGGGGGGGTTATGGTTTTTTTTCTGGACAGAAAATTTTTGTCACGTGTATCAACAAAATATTTTTTTTTCAAAATTAACATTATTTTTTTGGGGCAGAAAGTCTCCTTCAGAAATTTTTTTTCATCATTTTGGCAGCCAAAATATTTTTTTCACATAAAATCGTCCCCAAAATATTTTTTAGAAAAAAAACCATAGCCACCCCTTGAAGTTAAATGGTCGGTCCCTTATCAAGTACATCGCTTACATAGTGTGTTATATGACATGTACACTTTGTGCAATTTTTAATAAGGAAAAACCTTTCAGTTTTGATTTATATTATTAATAGTAGTAATTTTCAAACACAACTGATATGAACATGAAATATATATTCAGTGAACATTGCATCAATTTTGACTTAGCAGTCATAAAAGATTACGGCACTGCTTTTCGGATTGCTCACAGTTTCTTCATAGACATCTGAGAGCGGTTGAAGTTCTGCTTCTCCACGTGAATACTTTCGATTAAAGTATCATACAAAGTCAGCTGCTGACATAACACTGGGCCGGTTCGTTTCTGGCAATCGATGTACACCGGAATGTTCCGGTGTATTCGGTTTTTCATTCGTTTCTGAATTTTTTTTTTGTTCCGGTGTACACCGGAATACACCGTTTGAAATTGGGCGGCGCATTCGGTTTCAAGATGGCGGACAAAAATTAATCTGAACGAAACTAAACGTAGCAACAATAACTATTATTTGTTTAGGTAAAAATAACAGATTTAGTATGTTGCAGTTCAAAATTATACACAGAATTATCGCAAAAAAATCCTTTTTATTTAAATGCAAGTTAAAGGGAACTGAACTTTGCAGTTTCTGTGGTAAATTTAAAGAAAGTATTTTACATCTTTTTTGGACATGCATCACAGTTAAAAATATTTGTCTTTTTCTCCATAACTGGTTCTCTGAATAAGGTATTCAATTTCCATTTAATCCTGTAGAAATTATATTAGGTTGCACTTCTGAAAATTCAAACATGGCAATTGACAATATTCTTTTGATTGTTAAATACTACATTTATACATGTAAGTTGAAATGCTTAAAACCTAATTAAGTATCCATTAAAGAACAAATCAAAAAGGAAATATCAGTTGAAAAGATGGCCAGTTCCCTTTTTTCGGTTGCAAGAAGAGAGACTGTAGAAAATAAATGGAGAATTATATCTGCTGCACTTGAGGATTGAGCACACAATTATATCATATATATAATTGTCAATACTTATTGAAATATAAATAAATTATATTACTATTCATTAACACGATTATATATTGCCTACTTACTTTGTTCTGAAAATAAAGAATTACAAAAAAAAAAAAATATTTGTTAAGGTAATTGTATTGAATTTACGTGAATAATTTGCGATGTATACAAACATTTGTGGTGAAAATAAATACAATCTGAGCGTAAATACAAAGTAAACCTGAAATTTACAACAAATGTTGGTGCATGTTTCAAATGTCATCTTGCATTTTTTAATATAACAAGTACCTGAGCCTTAAAAACTTCATAGCTGAACTTAAAAAGAGAAAAAATGAAAGATTAGTAAAAAATCTTACCAAAGAAAATTCCCCCCTCCTAACCTGCAATTTGCTTTCATAGATAATACAGGACTATTTACGTATAGGATTATTAAATATATATTGTTTAGAGTATGGAAATGAAGAGAGCTTTCACAATTCCGTCTTGAAATGAATTTAATATGTCTTTTGCAGTATACGTGACTATGTCCGCCTTTTTATTTTAGACCGTTCCGTTCGTTTCTGATCACTAACCGGTTTAGGTCAGTCACGTGGTCGGTGTACACCGTTTAGTTCAGAAACGAACCGGCCCACTGTCATTTTCACTAATTTTATTGTCAAATAAAGCACTATTTGCATCACTGCTTTGATTAAAAGTAGTGTTATTGTTAACATGCAAGTCTGACTGTTCTGGTAATCGAAAAAATTGATAAGGACATGTTTTGTCTTTTTCACTGCATTCATGTCAAGTAACAATTTATGAAGACTTTATTATCACATGTCGGTATAATGTCGGTATCTTCTCACGTGTTTCTTCTATACTTTAAGTTTAATATCAAATTTGACCAAACCGTACTGGAATAATACATTTTGGATATATATCAATTATGGTTAAAATAAGTGTCAAATGACCTAATTTTGACTGGATGCTGACCTATCATCATAGAATCATGCATATGCAAGGCTACATTATCCTACCATGTATAGTGACTGAGATATGAACCCGTCCGAAAACTTGAACGTAAATCAATCCTGCGTAAAATATAGGTCAAAGTGAACTAATTTTGCCTGGATGCTGACCTACCATCAGAGAAGATGCATATGCAAGATAAAATGATCCTACCGTGTATACTGAGTGCGGTATGAACTTGGATGTAAATTTTAGTGGAAGCTAATCAAGCGGAAAATATAGGTCAAAGTGACCCAATTTTCTTGGAGGCTGTGAGTCAACCCAAGATGCACCTGCATACAAAGTTTGATGACCATACCATGCATAGTTACAAAGATATACATGCATGCACCCAAATGCAGACGCGGACATAGACGTAGACGTAGACGCGGACGCCGGAGGTACTCCAATAGTCCCCCTCAACTTCGTTGAGACGAACTAAAAAGTAAAGACGACAACACAGAGTGCCAAATGATGCCGATGGCTATAGCTATCACATACTTTCAAATTTTGACATTTTATTTTTGTAATTTAGAAACGATTTTCTGACTACCTGCGTAAAGTGTCCACATCTTACTATTTTATAACGCCAAGTGCCCTATGTCTGTTTATATGTTGTGATCTGTTGTTATTAACTTATGTTATAGTCTTTTTGTCGAAAATGGACGGCACCCATTGTAAAAACACTTTGCCAGCTTTCTTAATATTTAAGTGATCACCATTTGCATGACCAAAAGAAAAGATACACAGGCGTGGAGTTGTTCGATATCTAGCAATTAATTCTGCTCAAACATCTGCTTAGGGCCATCTTGAATTTACTATGAGGTCCATCTGCATGTATGAACAAAGCTCGTTGTTTTAGACTGCATATAGTGACTTCAAGATGAAGACAGCAATAAAAGGGTTGTTCTAGAAGGCATTAATTAGTTTACCTTTTCACATGTGAATTTACTGAGTTTCTTTTGTTTAATGTTTATCTTGTAACCGGAGGGCAGTGAATCTTCAAACAAAATTCACAGGATCAACCTGGAACCTCTACCAACCAGCTGGCAGCCTAACTGAGTGAGGAGGGTATGAATGCCCTTTATCGTTAATTGTCAAACACCTCTTTTCAGCTATTGTTAACATCAAATGGGTCAAAATTTTACTGTTTATCGTCAAAAATATATTAACGTGATTCGTGAAATTACTTGAATTTTGTACCATTAGCATTATTTGAAGAAAAACCATATCGTATATCATTTGTCAAAACATATCTGGGTATTTTATCCTGAAGGCATAAAAATTACCGTTAACGTCATTTGGCCTAATTTTTTACTGCTAACCACACCCTTCATAGCGGTTGTAATTCTCTGTGTAAAACTGGTCTTATTGTTAAGCCAATACACAATGATCAGAACGATGCTGATTAAGTATAGCGATCAGCTAAAATCAGATGTAATTACCCGTGCAAAACTTGTCATATTGTTAATTAAACTAATACACAATGATCAGAATGACGCGGATAAGTATAACTGAACAGTAAAAGAAACACACCATTCTTGTTGTTCAGTATACTATCTGTGTCATTCTAATCATTACATCCAAGTTTAGCTGATCGCTATGAAAGGTGTGTTAACTGTTATGAGGAAACATCCATTCCTACCCTCAGTGAGCTATAATATTTTAGGAATCAATTAGCTAGCTCAGTTGATTTACTTGCTATTTACAATGTAACTCTACCTAGCTACATTGCAGAAAGGCTATTGTGACAGGAACTGTTACAATCTTAAAGCATTGGCGGATCCAATCATTTTTTTAAATGAATATCCTGATGTTTTACTAAGAAATATCCCAAAATTTCCCCGCCTCGCTCTGCTCGGCAAAATTTCTTTTCTTTTCTAAGCTGGAACCCCCCTGTTCAAATTCCCTGTAACGGTTCATCGTTTGTTGGCATGAGCGAGAAGCAAGATCACACCAAACACCCTCCATATAGCCATAATTTACTGGGCGATTTTGTAAATAAATAATTTGATCTTGGTGCCAGTGAAAATAAATATTTTAATTCTGCTTGTTTTGAAAATAAATATTTTGATGTTGATTTGAAGAATATTTTTTTGTTGCCACTGTAAATAAATAATTTGATGTTACATTGGTGAAAATAAATAATTTGTTCGAAAAATTAGTAAAAATAAATAATTTTTCTAGAAAAAATCGCCCAAGCCATAAAAATCAAATGGTCGTCCCGTAATCTTATTCATTATTGGATAAAAGCATGGCCTTTTTTATTCATTACTTGTTAAGCTGACAGTTCTGTTGTAAAAATGACTTAAGTTGAGTATTCATATTTGTACATAAACAAATGAAGGGATATAGAGTAAATGTACATGGGACAAAATCCCTATAAATACGTGGTAAGATTAAGCAAATGGAAAAACGCTTTGATTGTTGTTCTTTATCTTGAAGTCACTATGAGGCCTTCAACAAAGAGCAAACGCTCTTACCTCACAGTAAGTTCAAGACGGCCCCTAGCACCGGTTTAAGCAGAATTCACTTGCTGAATGTCGAACAACGCCACATCCATCTCTTTTATTTCATTATTTTTGATGGATGCAGGGTTGTCAACAAGCATAACATATCGGGCGAAGTACTCTTACATTGTCATCCATTGCCCGACAAATACATCGGCAAACGAATACCGAAGCAAGAAAAGGAAAGGGGAAATTCTAAAATCATAAATCCAACATCACGGCAACTCACAGCAACAAGAATTGAGACAGTATGACAAAGACAAAACAAAAACAAAAGTGAACAAGAACGCCACAAAACTAAAGCACTAGCAGTGTGAACCCCTATAAAAACTGAGGTATCATCAGGTGCTCCGGAAGGGTAAGCATGATCTGCTCCACGCATGGCACCCGTCACACAGCCAGCTAGAATATAGTATTGAAAAATCTGTTTGATGACTGATTGGTAATTGTCATTTTCTAACCCTTAGACAAAACCAATTAAAATCCATGGTACGTGGTACTTCTCTAACCCTAAAACAGTACCAAGGTAAAAGGTTGAAAAGCTTATGTGAGAGTATTAAGTGGTCGGACAAAACAAGGACAAATTTTTATCACAAACATAGCAACGAAGACAAAACTAAAAGATGACAAATGTGCTATACGAGACAACACAAAAAACTAAAGCAACTGACAGTGTTGGCTAACTTTAGAGATTGGCTAATCTCTTGTCTCATTCACCCTTCTAAGGGAGTAATATTTCGGCATCGGATTTCCAATTTTTAGATTCGAGTTGCACTGACGAGATGTAAATTCATCGAAATGGGGCCTAAACTGCACTCAAATTGTAATGGTCAAATTCCTCAGTGGAAAGATGTTCTAGATAATATCATATCCTGAAACTTTAACTCGGTTGGTCTTTGATTTCAGACTCATATAATTTATTTTTCAAGACCTGTATCAGCATATTTACATGCTTATCCTGAGGACTAAGTAAGATTTCCAAGTTTGTCGTTGTTTTTAGACTTTATATATATATATATATATATATATATATATATATATATATATATATTGGGACAGATATATTGAATGGATTCTATGCAATCATAGAGCCTTAGACAGAAAACACAAATTTTCATGAAAAGAAGGAGGATCGAGTTGAAATCTTTCCGAATCAACCAATGCACTGAGAAATCATCCACATAAGGCCTACACTGTTAAATCCTACACATGCAGAACACTATAATCATCAACAATCCCCGGTTAAACAATTGAATTTGAATTTGTAAACAAAATGTATGTCTGGCATTTGGAGTTGTTCAACAACTTTAAGAAGTTTGCATTTTGGTATGTTTACAATGCCTGTTTAATTAGCATAGAATTTTACACTTGCCCTTGTCCCCCATAAAAGATAAACGACTGAGGCCAATTAAGTGTCTGCACAAAATTTTACAATTTGGCCAAAAAAAAAAAAAAAAAAAAAAAAATTGCCATTACCCCGAATGTTAATGTTAAAACTTGTTGTATTTAACACCGTTGTTTTTCTTTAAATACTTTTAATCTTAAACAGTCAAAATCATTTTACATAAAAAAACCATTTCAAATTTTGCATGCTATCCACATTTTTATTGTATTGACTTACATGTATCCTTAAAACAACGTACACAAAACTGCAAAGTGGCCCAACAATTTAAGAACTTTTTGAATTCAAGGACGACATTGTTGAATTTGGATCTTTTGCTACTGATAATAGTGTATACAGGTCTATTCTATTCTTATTTATGACTTTAGAAATGTATTACATTGTGCAGCAATAAACCGTAATAAATTCCCTTTATGAAATTCATTACTCTCCAAAATACACTAAAATTACCCTTGAGGGAAGCTGGTCAGCGAGGTCTCAACATGCCGGAATCCCAAACTACATAGAAACTTATAATTAAAGACTGATGAAATCCCGATTCCAAGTGAATTCATTATGCCCGAAATCCCGAGATTAAATCATAAAAATCCAAAAATGCCGAGCTTAAATGTATTCAACATCGCTGTTTTTCTTTAAATACTTTTAATCTTAACAGTCAAAACCTTTTTACATTAAAATCCTTTCAAATTTTGCATGCTAACCACATTTTTATTGTATTGACTTACATGTATTCTTAAACAACATACACAAAACTGCAAAGTGGCCCAACAATTAAAGAACTTTTTGAATTTAAGGACGACATTGTTGAATTTGGACCTTTTGCAATAGTGTATCCAATTCTATTCTATTCTTATTTATGATTTTGGAAATGTATAACATTGCACAGCAATAAACCGTAACAAATCACTTTATGAAATTTATTACTCTCCAATATGCACTTAAATTACCCTTGAGAGGAGAAGGTCAGGGGGTTCCATCCCAGAATCCCATACTACAAAGAAACTTTAAGACTGATCGAATCCCGATTCCCTGTGAATTTATGGCCGAAATTCCTGAGCTTAAATCATAAAAACCCAGAAATCCCGTTAAAACATCTGACCCCACATCCTGAAAAGGGGCCCCACCCTTTTATAGTGGATAATCTCGGGTTGTTCCCAGTACATTTAAGATTAGCCTCTTCTATAAAATAGCCAATCATAAACAAAGCCATGCTTCTTTCACATTGCAAAAAAAGAGAAAACATTATGAAATGCAAAAAAAAACAACAACAAAAAACAAAAAACAAAACAAAACAAAAAAAAAAAAAACAAAAAACAAAACAAAAAACATCCAAACTAACATTTAATTATATCCGACTCAATGTGAAATTAATTTGATAACTTAAATAAGATAACACGGATTATAAATGGGCAATCAGGATCTGTACCTTAATTGTTTGGTCAGAAGTTTAGTTCTCCAGATGACAAACGATTAAAAAAGTGTCCGACTCAAGATCAGTTTACACATCCTCATTCCACACTCGTTCCCTTTACAGCTTTGGAGCAACCAAGGGGTCATTCACACCGGGCTGTTTTGTATTAACGTTAACTGTATTGTTTCAGTCAATCGGCGATTGTGGAATGAAAAGACGGCATTTTTGTCTCTACGAACAAGTTAAAATGTTGAAATAATCTTACCTAGAAGTTCTTACTCCTTTTTTCCTATCGTTAGTCCGAGGATTGGATAAAAATAGGCAATCAGGATCCGTACCTTAATGTTTTGGTTAGAAATTTAGTTCTTAAGATTACAAACGATTAAAAATAAAAGTCTCCGACTCAAGACCCTTCTTTCCGATCGTTTGTCTGAGGATTGGATAAAAATGGGCAATCAGGATCTGTACCTTAATTTTTTGGTCAGAAATTTAGTTCTTAAGATTACAAACGATTAAAAGTAAAAGCGTCCGACTAAAGATATGTTTACCCAAACGATAACTAACCCTCATTCGACACTGATACGCCTTTTGTTTGTCTGAGGATTGGATCATATGACTCAATTAATCACATGATTCTCTAAACCAATTCGGAGTCTAGAACTTCGTCCAATTTATTAGAGAAATTTAAATGGAAGATAGTAACTATAATGATCTCAAAACACATGCAAATTATGAACAAAATCTATAATAGATTTTTAAAGCTATCCTAATATAATCATTTTTCCTAGTGACTCCAATATGAAAGAGGAAAATTCCAATAATCCTTTTTTAGTGGAAATACCTTCTTGAAAATTGATATAAACACATTTAAGTGTCATTAAATAGCTAAAAAAAATGAAAACGACTTCATTATAAATTTATTCTGACAGCATCACACAGAAAATAAATTTATTTTGAAGATCGAATCAGCCTATTCAAAACTGTCTTTACAATAACTGTATAAAGACTTCATTATAAATTTATTCTGAGAGAATCACACTGAAAATAAATTTATTTTGAAGATCCAATCAGCCTACATAAAACTGTCTTTACAATAACTGTATTTAAACTTCATTATAAATTTATACTGATCGAATCACTGAAAATAAATCTATTTTGAAGATCGAATCAGCCTACATAAAACTGTCTTTACAATAACTATATAAAGACTTCATTATGAATTTATACTGACCAAATCACACTGAAAATAAAGTTATTTTGAAGATCAAATCAGCCTACATAAAACTGTCTTTACAATAACTGTATTAAGACTTCATTATAAATTTATACTGACCAAATCACACTGAAAATAAATTTATATTGAAGATTCAATCAGGCTTCATAAAACTGTCTTTACAATATATTTATAAAGACTTCATTATAAATTTATACTGACCAAATCACACTGAAAATAATTTTTTTTAAGATCCAATCAGCTTCATAATAAATCTATTCTGACCGAATCATACTTAAAATAAATTTATTTTGTTTAGGATGGCATTGCCTTGGAAATGATATAACCTAGCATTACATTTTTAATAAAAGATCAAAATATAGTTGTTCTATTTCGCTCTCAAAATGAATTTATTTCAATGAGTAATGTATGGCCTTACTAATGACATATTATAACAACAACAACATTCGATAAGAAAAATAACAAAATACATTTAGTTTCTGCAGACATTTCGACAATTTATGTCTCTTCAGTGCAGATGAAATCAAAATATTTAAAATTTAAATGCTTAAAATTGCTTTGACTACTTCACTTCAAAATAAATATAGGAATATTCATTCATTTATCTTAAAAAATATAGTGAAGTGTTAAAATCCTATTTAAAATTTATTTCAAAACTAAGGTGTATCTCCCTCACGCATAGCTCTGTCCTTAACTTATTTTGGTTCAACTGTTTAGATCC
This sequence comes from Modiolus philippinarum, assembly GCA_002080025.1. NCBI lineage: Eukaryota > Metazoa > Mollusca > Bivalvia > Mytilida > Modiolidae > Modiolus > Modiolus philippinarum. The sequence goes on from MJUU01062808.1 coordinate 12,038, forward strand.
TATTGTAAATTTGTTCTCTATCAGGTTTTACACAAATTTCGGTTTATGGATTTTTAATATTTTTTATTTGATATGCACTGAAGAGACATAAATTAACGGTAAGTTCGGTATTTTCTTATTCTGTTTCTATTGTTTTGACATTTTCTTTCCTTCTTGAAATTCTCTAAAATAAATGAAAAGAAATTTCAAATTAGCAAATTTTGCAGTGGTAATACTTGAGCAAAGTGTCACATAAAATTTCAATAAAAAGGCATGAAACCTAACAAATATATGTTTATCCAGTATCCCCCTCATATCTGTAACCGCACATACATGAAATGCTTCCTTTTTTACAGTGTTTCAGGTGTTTTTCTGGATCGTCCAGAAAAACCCTCATCAGAGGCAATTGCAATTCCTTTATTTATTATTCATTATTTTATTCATTTAATTATTTACTTACTTATTTATTATGCATGTCATGTCTAGTATTCAAATAACTAAATACCAAGTTTCTGGAAATTTTGATTCTGCATATGCGCATTTCGACAACTCATGTCTCTTGAGTGCAGATAAAATCGAAACTTTTGGAAGACCATAAAGTCAAAATTGTTGAAAAATTGATAGAGAACAAATTACCAAATATGATCTAAATAGAAAGCCAAAATCAGCTAAGGACAGAGCTATGCATGAGGGAGAATGTATCAACTGAATGTATCATTATATAATGAGGTGTTAAATGTTTCTGTAATTTCCTTGATAGCCATCAATTTGTTCCAAATGATTATGCTATCTTACTTCCCCCAATTAAGGGTATGGTTCATTTGACTAATTCACCAATGTTTGGATTACTTTGAAACACAGATACAAGAATTTCGATCAATTCTTTGAGTTTTCTGTGAGTTTTCTTTAAAGTGTGTGATATATTGCAGTGAATAATACTCTTTAGATTTATTTATTAATTTACTTAAATTCTGGTTTCCTTATTGAAATCAATTTTTTCTTTTAGAATTCTTATACCCTCAACTATTATAAAAGAGTTAAAATTTGAGATCGGGTAATTTGATATATATATCCTGAAATTTTCAGTGTTTTAAAGTAAAACATCTCCAGCTCTCTGAGACACTGGACAATACTATTTGTTGTATTTTATTTAGATACCGTAAGTGCTTGAAAAACAGCATTTTTGTTTGTTTGCTTGCTTTACAAAAAAGGGATAAAACTACAAAAGCTAATATTTAATATACATATATAAAATTATTCTATTAGGGCATATTCATTGCTCTTTTTTTTCTTTAGAAATATAGAAAATGCACATATATACTGTACTTGAATTTATAAAATCCTCTATTGATAATATAACAAATTACCAAAGTTACTGTAAATTTAGTTTCTTCAAATGTGGATTTCGACAATTTATATCTCATCAAAGCACATCTAATCAAAATAATGTTAAGTCAATTATTTGAAATGCCTGTAAAAGCTGATCAAAGAATAAATACCCCCATTGGATCTATATAGAATAGCTAACCCATAAATTTTGAAAGGGGTATGGGAATGATTAATCCGAAAAAAATCACTATACAGTCCAGACCATACGCGTATGATCCAATTACGCATATGGTCCAGAATATATATATATATATATATATATATATATATTGCAGGGCTATGACCCTGCTCTTTTAAGGATGTTTATGGTCACGTTTTTGTATTTCTTTCAGATTTTCAGACCATTTTGGTTTTGTCCATTCAAAAGCATTACTGTTTTGCACACACATCCCAATATTTTGTCTGATAATTTAATTTGATACATTTTAGGGACATTGTGACAAAATTCAATTAGATCCTATTTATTTTGTCGACTCACCTCCAGTCATGTATATTAAGACAGGGGATGAGCAAAAATTGAAGAATATGCATACTGGACAACATATAAAAAAATTCTGATGAACACAAGGATTACATTAAAAATAATATTTTTTTTCAATGTGCCTGAAGTTCTTTTGAGATGTAGAAAACATAAAAGTACTTACACCAATCTTCTTATTACTTATGTAAGAAAATGCATTTTCCCCACAAATCAAGCATCTTCATTTTTTGAAACCACACAGTTTAAATTACAAATCAGATAAGAGGTCAAATAACAAATGGACAGAATCTTCACACATAATTGTGAAAGTTGTGAAGTGATATGTTAAACTCTCAGCATGAGACTTCTGACAGAAGACAAAGATTTGACATAATTATATACACTGGGGTCAGCACTGTAAACTGAAATGTGTAAGTCTTAATGACATAAAACGAAATCTTTTATTTCTGTTAGAAGTCTCATGCTGAGAGTTTAAGGTATCTCAATGATGTTTGAAGATTCTGTTCATTTATTATGTGACCTTTTATCAAATCTGTAATTCAAAGTGTGTGTAGATAGTATTGTTTCAAAAGAAGATGCTTGATTTGTGGTGAAAAAGCATTTCATTACAAGCCAAAACCAATATAAGATGATTGATGTAAGTACTATTTACGTGACTTTTTATGTCTTCTATTCAGGCACATATTTTAAATCAAATTTTTTCTTTCAATTAATAATCTTTATTGCAATCTGCACATTAGTTAGTTAAAACATTAAGTATCATTGTCTTTTTCCCTGCCTCCTTAACATTAGTAACATGTATATAAACTTTCAATATATAAATGTTATTACTTGTTATCTAATGTTACTAAATAACTTTCAATCCTTATATAAGGTATCACATTAAAAAAATGTCAGTTTATCATGTGCAATGAAGCATATTCCAAAAATAGACAATATCTTTTACAATTTCTTTTTATATGATAAAAGTAACATACAGAAATACAGATAAGAAAAAAACTGTGGGAATGATTTTTTTTTTCTAAAATGAGTTAAGTAAATTAATGATGAAAAAAAGATAAAAAAGATAAATTACTTAATCAATTAAAAAAGAGCAAAATATAATGAAATTTTGTCTGATGAATTTCTTTTTTTCTTCTTAATATTATCTACCCAAAAACAAAGAAAAACTGTTTATTAAAGTGAAAAATAAATACATAATAAATAAAAATACATACAGAACAAAAATTGTTTATTTCTGAAAATTCAGGAACCTGAATATTCACATTCTATTAAAGTACAGATTTGCGAAAGTAAAAAAGTTGCTCAATACATCTTTATTTTCATGTCATTTGTTGTTGTATAAACGATATGTATGTTTGCCATGTATGTTCTGTGATCATATTTTCTTGGCCCTATAGGCGTAATTTGCAAATAAATGCTATGAAAATTTTCAAGTTTGCCATTTCTAACTGCTATGTGTTTTTCTAAAGTGAACTGATTTCTAATGTTCTTGAAAGCTGTATACAGTAGGCTGATTTGATCTTCAAAATAAATTTATTTTCAGTGTGATTCTTTCAGTATAAATTTATAATTAAGTCTTAATACAGTTATTGTAAAGACAGTTTTAAGCAGGCTGATTCGATCTTCAAAATAAATTTATTTTCAAACTGATTTGGTCAGTATAAATTTATAACGAAGTCTGTAAACAGTTATTGTAAAGACAGTTTTATGAAGCCTGATTGAATCTTCAAAATAAATTTATTTTCAGTGTGATTTGGTCAGTATAAATTTATAATGAAGTCTTAATACAGTTATTGTAAACACAGTTTTATGTAGGCTGATTGGATCTTCAAAATAAATTTATTTTCAAACTGATTTGGTCAATATAAATTTATAATGAAGTCTTTATAAAGTTATTGTAAAGACGGTTTTATGTAGGCTGATTCGATCTTCAAAATAAATTTATTTTCAAACTGATTTGGTCAGTATAGATTTATAATGAAGTCTTTATACAGTTATTGTAAGACAGTTTTATGTTGGCTGATTCGATCTTCAAAATAAATTTATTTTCAGTGATTCGGTCAGTATAAATTTATAATGAAGACTTTATACAGTTATTGTAAAGACATTTTAGCTAGGCTGATTCGATCTTCAAAATAAATCCATTTTCAGTGTGATTCTCTCAGAATAAATTTATAATGAAGTCTTTATACAGTTATTGTAAAGACATTTTTATCTAGGCTGATTTGATCTTCAAAATAAATTTATTTTCAGTGTGATTCTGTCAGAATAAATTTATAATGAATTCTTTTTCAATTTCTTAAACTATTTAATGACACCTAAATGTGTTTTCAAGGTATTTCCATTAAAAAAGGATTATTGGAATTTTCCTCTTTCAGAGCCACTCAGTACCATTTCTTTTTAAAATTTCCTGAAATAAACAAAATGTGTGATGACACAGCTACGGTAACAAAATAATCAAATTTCTAACAATTGCGGTATTTTTTACATCTCGCATACTATGTATCTTATGCTGCAATAATCGCTTTGTGGTACAGATATATGAGAAAAATACAATTGTCTATGATTGATTTATAAAACATTGTCTTATAGCCAACTCTATCTGATAGTCAAAACTGAAAGATCACGAAGAAAAAAATTCTAGCCACCCTCAAAGGGCATGGGCGGAAACAAAATTTAGGAGTATTTAATTATGCATCGTATAAACCATCTGATATTGATTTCTGTATATGGCCTTTTTCAGGATCCACTTTTTAAAAGTTTTTAAGTATGGATAAAATGGAATTTTCATTATATGTTTAGCTCTTGAGTGATTTGTACACACTGTGAAATAAATATAAAGGCCAATTAAAGGATTACTTAAGCCCCTTTAACACTACACCGTATAACCCAAACAAACGCCGAACGTATAAAAATAAATTATATCCGTTCGTCTCCGTCCATATACGTTTGTCGTCCGTTCTTCATCCGCTGAATACTGTACAAGTACGGTAATGTATGTTTTGTGCGGTGAAAACTTTTGAACATGTTCAAAACTTGGAACAGACAAATACCGCACAAAATTTCTAGTGAATGTATGGTAGGTTTACTTTTTGTTCGGTTGTCATGCGTTGTATATACGTTAAGATGTAATAAACAAAATAAGAATCGTAAAGATAGGCCACAATTAAAAGATAAAAAGCACAAAATATGGAATATGTAAAAAAAAGAAGAAGAAGAAGAAAAAAAAAAAAAGAAAAGCAGCTAAATATTACAAGAAAGGAACAAAAAAGAAAGGCCCATATTTTCGACCTTATGGCTTCAACTCTGAGACAACCGGACGGAAAACCAAAATGATTGTCCTTCCACACCGAGAGAAAATTGAACCATTGAAGAGTAACAGGATTTATCTAGCTGCCCTATAGTTGGAGGCCATTAGGGCGATGATTTGAGCCATACTTTCTCTTCCTTTCTTCTGATTTTTAGCCAGTCTTATATTATTTTTTACTTTTATATTTTGTCCCTTTTTACCTTATAAAATGTGGCCTACTTTTACCATTCTTATTTTGCTTAAAACAAATTTGCAACGCTTGCTTATTATGTGGTCATCCAATAGAAGGTGATATACACTGCTTCTTTTTAAATTGATGATTTAATTTAGTAATTGCAAGAGTTATGCAGTGCTTGTTCATTTGAATTTATATTGTAACATTATTCTGACATATACACAAAACATCAAAATCAAACAATTGTCCGTTTTCTCGCCGTTTAAAAACGTTATATATGTTAAGGAACATCCGCTACAACAGTTTAACCCGATCTTGGTCTTGAGTATCTTCACTGGCATTTTTACCTTGGGTCGTTGGTGAAGAAGGTTATCTGTAACCCGACAGTTCTTTTCTTAGGCCATTCTCTTACCTTCACTTTTCGAATAGTCAACTTCCCTTTCTTTGTAGCAACATTCCAAAAGCACCGGCATAGGGAGTTTACATCTCCCAACTCATTCGCAACTCAGGGGCCTGTGGTCGATACTGTGACACATTGATAGCGCTTGGTTGCTTACAAATAGGCTACTTAAGCAAGGGTATGATTCCCATAACTTGAGGTCATCACTACAGAAGTTTTACGGTCGACATCACGATCTTGTGGACCGCTATGGGATATATGTTTCCCAGATGACAACAGATCTTTCTATTTGCCACTAAAGTTTGTTTTTCCTCTACCGGATTTGACTTTAATACCGGAGTTGACATGTTCAACACGGCGGTCGTCTTATAAGAAGCAGGAGATGCTTACTCTACCGGTGCACCCGATCTCACCCATGGTTTTTTTTTTATTGGGTACGTGTTGTTCATTTTTGTATATGTGCGTGTCTTTATTTTCTTTTCTGTGCCGTGCTCATGTTATGTCTTTGTTTCTTTGTTTTTCCGACATTGCCATTGTCCTTGGATTGTTCCTTTTAGTCTGACGGTTCGGTTCTCACTTACTGTACCTTTCAATTCGGTTATATTTTTTGTGAAATGAATTTAATTGGTCAAGCACGCCGTAATGATTATCTGTGTAAAATAAAGCTATTGAACGATCAAAAGACACAGGTATTCTTTTTTTTTATAAAATCGATAGTTTTACATATTCAATTCGTTTTTACTCTGTGCTCGCACGGTAAGTTTTCGTTAGCAATCCGTTTTATGTACTCGTACGGTATGTTACCGTTATAAATACGTTTTATTCGGTGCTCTCCGGTAAGGTTCCGGTGTCAGTTCGGTGCGAGTTCGGCTTATTCGGTGCCAGGACTGTGCATGCACTGTGTACTTACTGTATACCTCCTGTTTTTGTGCCTTTTTATTGTGATTCGTGAACAAACAAAAATATTTACCACCGTACAAAAAATATTTTTATCCGTTACCCATACGTTTGTGTTATACGGTGTAGTGTAAGAGCGGCTTAAAAGGGGCTTGAGCCCTTCTTACGGGGTCTACATTTCACAACATGTTCGATATGCACGAGTATGTAGTGATGTTTCTTGCTTCAACATGAGGTTGCCGGCAGTTTAGCGCGAGCACTCCTTGACCCATCTTTCTAAATGACATTTTGTCTTATTCTTTTTTTTATTTCAGGATTGTGGTTTTTAAGTTAGTTGTCTACCTGTATTGAGTTTTATTTGTATGTTTATTATACTATAGGGAAACGGGATAGAGAAAGGGGAGGTTTGGGTACCTGTTTAACCGGTTTAACCCTACCGCTAGCTGTTGCTAATGCCGGAAACAAATCCGGCTATCCCGAGTTCCTATCGTTGTCTATGTTTGTCTTTTCATTGTTTTTCTTGTGCAGTTCCCTGACGGATTGTGGCATGTGATTGTAATGTTCAGCCATTGAAAGTGTTTCCTGTTATCTTTTTTCATTAATTCAACAACCGAAACTAACTGAAAACTTTTTTCATCAAGGGTTTAGATATCATTAATCAATAAAAACATTCTCTAAATTTTACTATAAATACATTGACTTATTAAGGAAATTTGGTCCTACATGCAGGGCTCTTATACAACAGGGAATTTCACATCCAAACGTCTTTTCAAAGCGCATACATTCAAAAATTGTCCTTCCAAACTTATTGGTCCATTAAACAAACTCATTCATAAGGATATAAAAACAGCATTGTTGCTAAATCATTACTTCTGGTTTTTATTGACAAAGATATTGATCAGCTCCTCAATGCTTTTAACCATAACTAAATTAAAACATTTTTTCCTATTGGCAGTATTAGGCATTGAATAATATCATGTTCTTCTTTTATAATTGATGATGTGGTTATACGAAATCTACTAAGAAGTTTTTCAATTGGTTTGTTTTCATTGATTTATTTACTTTTTTACTTTTTGGGCCATTTAGAGCTTGCTATATGTCGTGGGGTTCCTCCCTGTGAAGACCTTACGCGGACCCCTAGATGCTATGTTGTGGGTCGTTTTAACCTGGAGATAGGATTTTGTCTCATTGACATTCACCCCATTTCCATTCTTTTTCATATAGATATATTTGTTATTTATAATATTGAAATTCTCGAACTGTTTGTCAAAAGTAGAAAATCAACATTACCGGCAAGTTTTGGCGAAGTAGTTTTTTTTTATCTCCGAATGTTTCAAAAGTGACGAGGAAGTTGCAAATTATAAAATAACAAAATACCGAGGTTACTGTGAATTTAGGTTCTGCATATGCGCATTTCGACAACTTATGTCTCTTCAGTGCAGATAAAATCAAAATATTTGGAAGTCCATAAACCGAAATAGGTGTAAAAGTGACGACAAAAGTCAGAAACAATAGAGGGAGAGACCAGTAAGAAAACAATCCATATGGCAATAATGTAGATGTTACTTCAATAACATTTGTTACAATAGTCTTGTAGTTTTGGATTCAGCAATCAGTGACAAAAATGATTGAATATGTTGCAAAAAACACCACAATGTACCATTATGTGTAGATGTTGGATGAACTGATATTTTATTTATCATCAGCGAAATGAATTAAGGAAAGCAGAATCATAAGTGTAAAACAACGGCAGTGGAATACCCAAGGAACAAGGGATGTGTTAAAAAAAATCCATGTCCGGATACATGGCAAAAGGTCGACATGTAAAATCAAAGACATGAGACAGCCACAAGGCACGGAAATAATAATACATCATTCAGACAGAACTTAGGCACTTAAAATCAAAAGGAATAAATATCAATATTAACAAATGAAGCAATTAGATTCTGATTTCTGCAATTGTTTTCATTTATAAACGATTGAACTATCTCAAAATTTGCATAAAACATTTCATTAATAATTCATTCATTTCATTTTTAATGTAATAAAGTTAGACAGAGATGCTGGAGTCTGTCTGACAAGGCTGCTAATAACATGGACACTTTCCCTTACATGCCACTGCCACACCGCTGAAAAATACCACAAATATTTTTACATTCCTTTGGATTTAAATAAATATTTATATCATATTATTAAAAATATTTCATTTTTTTATTTTTCACTGAACTTTGACACTGCGAACTTTATTTTCCAACAGTTGGTTCAGCTTGATTTGAACTTAGTAAGAGAAAACTTTGAGAGTTCTATATAGTTTTCGTCCTATTGTCTCAATTTGTGTTAAATATGAGTGCGTTTATGATTTTTGAATTTCCCATTTCCAATTTTTGCTCTTCCAATTCAGTTATTTTGTTAATGACTTTTTCTAAAGACACTCGACAATTTTATAACAGAATATGGGTAACAACAAAATAACCGAACAAAATTGTCAAAAGTTGAAATCAAAACGGATAAAAAGACAAAGTCGGTGCAAAGGTGCAAGTTTTTATGGCTCGCCAAACCTCGCCCTCCATTGCAGTATAGTTCAATACCACTCTACAGCAGCTGTTGCTATTGAATGATCGTATTCAATAAAAAGAAATATTCATCTCAGTGCTAAGTAAGAAAACAATTTATTTTGACACAGTTCGGACTGAAACTTCAAATTTTTAAACAAAAGACTGATATCTATTATCGTATGAGATGGTATTTTTTGGAAACATAATTAGTAAGGCGGTCAAGATGATAACTATGCTTAATATTTGTAAATTTAGTTTCTGCAAAATTAAAAGCAATTTCGACAATTAATATTTCTTCGGTGCAGATCAAATCATAATATTTGGAAGTCATAAATAAAAAAATTGCAAATCTGATAATCAAAAAAAGGATCATTAGTTTAACTGTTTAAGCAAAAATTTCTAAAATTTAGATATTGCAAGTTTCCAGATGAAATCGATTTTTAGCCAGCATTTCAATAGTGACTACTAGGCTGGTGGATACCCTCCAGGACTTGGCAATTAACAAAAATCTGCTAAGTAAAAATACCGAGAGCTGCATAATGAACTGTAAATTTCGTTATGTTGTACAATTGTTTCAAGGAGTAAGCTCTCATCGGCAGCATTAGAATCAAATACCATGGAAAGCCTTAATCCGAAAGTAGTAAAAAAAGAAGCATTCATTAAAAAAATATCGAAATAGGAGGCCAAATCCAGTACCGAAGTCATGCACCAAGTACCATACACGGAATAAAGCATCAATATTTTTAAGTGATTAGAATTTTGACAACAGTAAATTTCTATAAAAAGCAAGGTAAATTTTTCATGTCAGACAAGTCTGACTATTGGGCTTGTGAATACCCTTGGGGACATCTGGTCCACCAGCAGTGGCATCGGCCCGAAATTTGTGTTTTCATTTAATATTTTAAAACAGAGAAAGTTTTAATCTTTAACAGATATATAATCAAATATAATTAAATAATATAGAATAAGATTTAATAGATATAGCTTGCTTGTCCATCAAAAAGAAAATGTAATTTTATGTAACTATGAACTAACTTATTGATGTGACAGAAAACAGTAAACTTTGCTTACACAGTAAAGTCTGAAATAAATGCAGGGGGCTTGGCTGTATTTCGAATTCAGTGATATTACAGGCAGAATTAGTTAAGCGCTTTCTGCATGCGAGAATAAAGAAGTTTTCATATAATCAAAGTAACAAAGTCATTTTCACACATGACTGATGAGGGTTAGGTAAAGTATGTTAAATTAACATGGGTTGTCCAGAATTCGAACTCCTTCCGTCTTGGTTCAAATCCTTCAAATATTTCCACGGGACCAAGACGGCTGACATACAAAGTGTGTTAATTTAACACACTTAACCTTCTCCCCTATCAATCATGTGTGAAAAATAATTGATGCCATGGTAAGTTGCCAAGATATTGTGGACATCAACTTTACTCTTATTGTACAGAAATTGTTTTTCCATTGCTTTGATTCTACCATATAGTAGAGAATTTGTCTCATGTGCATTTACCCCATATCCTTTCATTGCTTATTTTATTAATTAATGTGAAAAAAAATAATCACACTTTTTGATGCAAGATTTAGAAATCACAGAAACCATTGGGTATGTTTGACTCGGTAAAAGTCATTAGAGAAAAATATAAATCTTACCCTTGGGTGTCTGAGACTTCTTGATCTTCCAGTTTCAATGGTGTAAGATTGTATTATTCTCCCACACCCAGACAAAGTAATCCATTGATTTCGCAGTCCAAGATTTTTCTGTTTTACACAGGGGGTGTAAGACCAGCTACACACATATATTCCCGCCAGTTTTAATATCATAGCAATATACATAACTTAGTCCAAATGAATTGAAAAATATATAATCAAAAGTATTAAATGATGTAGTGACTACCTTAGAGCTGCCAAATTTAAATTAAAACACATCACAAATGCCCAAATCTTTGGCACCGAAATAACCCCGGACCCGGACTCATGCTCCATGCCTAATGACGTCGTACAAAGGGAAGTAATTCACTGATATCAAAAATGGCGTTTCGACGGTGATTTATTTGATTTTTTGGACGCGGAGTGGGAGACAAATATTTAAATACCAGTGAGAGTGTCAGACAAAAACACCTCATATACCCTCGGGTATATTTCTAGCGTCTGGAACTTGAAATCTTACCCTTCGGTGTTTGACATTTTTCTGTCTGCCCCTCACCCTGGTGTAAGATTCTTATAATCTGTTAACTGAGCTTCCCTTTACTTTACTTGAAACTATAAATATGAATCAGTATAATATTCCAATATCGTTCGTACCTGCACTTAGCCATACACTCATTACCATATGTTCTGTGATCAGTACCACATACTGGGTCATACACACGGTTACAAATACAAGAGGCTTTACATGGACATTCTCCATTACATGCTATTTTAGCGTAGGTTCTGTAAATATATACAGAGGAAATTAATAGCAGAATATAAAAAAATGAAGTAGGGACAGATGTTTCTCAATTTGCCATCAAGGATGATCACTACCATATATGGCTGAACATAATTGCCATAACATTCAAACGTTTGTCTTTTCTACTTTTTATACAACCCTGCCACACAATAAACTGAAAACAGTAATTGCAGATTTAATGCATCAATGTTCCTGCACAAAAAATGGAGAACGCAGATACACCTATTTAGTTATAGGGAAAGACAAGACATATTTCTTTAAGAACCACACCGATTCAAATAAGAAGTACACCGAGACTGACGTAATCAAAATGTTAGAATTTTTGATCGACAATATTTTTGTCGAATTTGGAGGTCGTGTTTTCCAACAGACAATAAGGATTCCTATGGAACAAACTGTGCGCCGCTTTTAGCTGACATTTTCCTTTACTCGTACGAGGCCAAGTTTTTACAAGGGCTTATTCAAAGAAAACAAAAACATTTAGCCCAGTCCTTTAATTTCAGCTTCCGCTACATAGACGATGTGCTTTCTCTTAATAATCCTTAATTTAAGGATTATTTACATCAGATCTATCCAAATGAGCTTGAAATTAAAGAAACAACTGAAACACCTACTTCAGCTTCGTACCTAGATCTTTTATTGTATATTGACGAATAGGGACGTTTGAAATCTAAGCTATATGACAAGCGTGATGATTTTAATTTCCCCATTGTGAACTTTCCCCTTCTTAGCAGCAATATACCTACCTGTCCAGCCTATGGAGTGTACATTTCACAGTTGATTCGTTACTGTGGAGCTTGTAGTTTGTACAGTGATTTTTTGAACAGAGCAAAAATACTGTCCCAAAAGCTGCTTAGTCAGAGATTTGTTCAATCTTTGTTAATTTCATCCCTCAAGAAATTCTATGGCCGTCACCATAGCACCATTGAAAGATATGACGGGTCAGTATCCCAAATGAAAGTGGACATTTTCAGCTAGATTCACGTCTTACCGGATTTGACTATCGACTTTGACATTTTCCCGGATTGAATCACTTACAGTGTGACGGGTGCTGTTAACAGAGCAGGACATGCTTACCCTTCCGGAGCACCTGATGTCACCTTCAGTTTCACTGGAGTTCACACTGTGAGTGCCTTTGTTCTGAATGTTGTGGTTTCTGGTTCTGTGCTTTGTGTCTGTCTGGCATCATTGTTTTTATGTCTAACGTCATTGTTTTCTGTGTTCTCGTTTTTGCCCTGTCTTTGGACTTCGATTTTTGTGAATTTCACCCCTTTGTTCCTTTGGTATTCTACTACCGTTGCATCAGTAACAATGAATGACGATCTACCCGAAGCGATTAAATTTAGATATACAGTACCTTTATTTTGTTTTCCTCCTGCCTACCTTAGTTTTGAGATTATATGATCTAACACCGGTGAAAAGGATGAACAAGAAATCTTCGACACCCAAGGATAAAATTTCAATATTTCTCTTACAAGGCTTGCCGAGTCAGAGAACCATTTAAGTCTTACCCCGAGGGTGTCTGAGATTTCTAAATCTTGCATTTTCAACGGTGTTTGATTAAGTTTCTCATTTCATGCTTACCCTTCCGGAGCACCTATTTATATCTCAGTTTTTAAAGGGGTTCACATTGCTGGTGCTCTAGTTAGGTAGCGTTCTTGTTCATTTTTGCTTATTTGTTTTGTCTTTGTCATACTGTTTCAATTCGCATTGGATGTGAATTGCCGTGATTTTGGATTTATGATTTTATAATTCCCCATTTCCTCGTTCTTGCTTCGGTATTCGTTTGCTTATGTGTTTTGTTCATAAAAACGTCTTTCGGCGCCGTTATGTTGTCCTTATTATCAGCCATTACTTAGCGACTAGCCATGACGTCAATGGCTGTCTCACATGGGGTGGTGTGAGACAATATGAATCTAACACGGGTGGGTGTGCGAGACAAGGAAATCTCACACACCCAAGGGCAAGATTAAGGTTGTCTCTGACGAGGCTTCGCCGAGTCAGAGACTACCTAATCTTGCCCGAGGGTGTGTGAGATTTCCTTTGTCTCGCACACATACCCGTTTTTGATTTGTTTTCTCACCCTGCCAATACGAACGGGCAGTTGCTCATTTTGACATTGGACATCATGTTTTGTACTACCAAGCATATACGTTGGATTTCTGTTGACACTAAATAATTCAAAACATAATACATTACACAATTATTTACTTGGCTTACTGTGGCTTTTCATTTGTGTTTACTTATACACTGAAATCGTTGATCTGAAATTTGACCTTCCCGACTATTGTTTACTTACGGGAGTTACGTCCCCTTTTATGACGTCAAAAGATTCAAGCGGGATTTTTGAATGTTGAGTATAACGTTATTTTTAGAATTATCTGGTACATATAATAGGTGTTAAGAGTTAAAGACACAGTTTTATAAATCGAAGATGTTTGTAAATGTGCTTATCTAAAAAGGAAAAACAGGAAGACAAGTGCATTATGAATGTCAAGCAGATACAAAAACAGCGGGAAAAAGATCGTGTAAGTGTTCTCACCCAGGCGGTTGGGTGAGACGGAAAATGGGTGGGTGAGGCCGAAAAATCTCACACAGGCTTTGGCTACATAGAAAGCACTACAGATAGGGTGAGAAAGAAAAATCTCACAGCTAAAAACAGGAGCTGACCTGTCTCAAAAGTGAGAACAAAGATATTCTACTTACGGACACAGGTTAAACTGAAAAGAAAGAACTTAGCAGTCCGATATATACTTTGAAAGAAAAGAAAAGTCAGGATGATGATTTAGGTGCCCCAGAATTTTCCAGAAATAATTACACTGTTCATGAAATGCTATATTAAAATTAAGACTATTTCTGGATTTTTTGGTTTAGAATTTTACCTCTATCCCCTTTTTGTTTCAGTGTTTGTTTGCCGTTGTATTTATAACTTTCGAGAACTCTATCATATCTATTTTTGGGAGAAACTTTTCATGTTAATTTTTAAAGAATGTTTTATCATATACATACCTTTCTTATTTAGACTGAAAATTGATACAATGATAAACTGATAAAAAAAAGAAATATATATTTAAGTAAAAAGATAAAAACACACATAGTCAAATAACTCTTTTGAATCATTAAAATAGAATTAAAGTGAAAGACATATACTTCTTTTTAAAGTATTTGCATTAAGAGAGATACGTTACATACTCGCAATCTGCATGACATGTGTTACTGTATGTTTTCCCTTCAGTGCTACACACTGGTTGGTACACTGCAGGGCAAAAACATCCTTTACAGGGACACTCTCCTTTACATGCAATTTTACCATTTCTGTAGATATAAAATACATGATTTCAGAGAAATCAACTTTTTGTGGGCGGTCCTTAAGTTTACTAATTTTGATTGGCGAACATGCATTGGAGTTCCAACAGTACAAGAGTTGTTTCAATTTTCACTGGAATTTACTATTTTTAATAAGTTATCGAAATGCGCA
>MJUU01062808.1:28763-77223 GCA_002080025.1 Modiolus philippinarum
TCAAAGACCACTTATTTTTTGGAATTCTACCTAGCAACCATACTTAAATTGTTTATTTAGTTTAGGAAAAACATTTTCATCAACTGGATTTCAAAAATATTTATTCCAATTTTGGTAAATTTCCCGAAAGTCTCAAAGACCACTTATTTTTTGGAATTCTACTTAGCAACCATATATCCTAGAATTCTTTTAGTAACAATAATGACTATCAATAGGTAGATTTCAAAGATAATGAAAAAAATTATGCCAAGGGTGTATAACAACTGTTTTCTGTGTCAAACAGGGAGTGCGGGGATAGCTGTCGTTTCCGACAACATCTAGTTTATTTTAATTTCTTTTGACTTTTTGCTGTTTATTGATTTAATAGATTTTTGAATATTCTACTGTGGATAGTTTGTTTTTCAAGAGTTTGTGAGTATATATTTTCTTGTTATATATTTTACAAGTTTGGCGGGTGTAAATCAGAGGGAAATTCTTGTGTTAGGTCAGTCTGATATCTAGACTTTCATGTTACATGAAAAATAACAATAAATAACTTTGGTTTGGAATCCGATATTTGTCATTTAAAGGGTTGTTCTGGCGGTACTATAAAATCCATCATAAATGATCTAGCAAAAATAATGAGTGGTCTTCCACCTATTTCTGTGGTTTGTCTGCAAGTTGCAGGAAATGATTTAAGCCGACCAGAGAATCACCCGAGTCATGTTTTAAACAATTCAAATAGATTGATTGAAATATTGAAATTATTATAGAACAATAGTCATGGTTTGTAAACTTTTCCTGATCAAAGACAAGATCACATAAAGGGAATGTTTCGGTATTTGTCTATAACAATCGAGTACGCACTACAAATTTATTGTTAGAATCTGAATTAAGTGGCAGCAAACATGGTAAAGAAGTGCTATTATGGAGCCACGATAAATATATTTGGAATGAGTTTACCTTGTACAAAGACGGCGGGGTACACTTTGAGGTCGAAAAGCCTTTCTATAAATCATTGAAAGGTTGTGTTTTATTAGGTCTGAGATCTATTGATTCTTTGTACTTAAGAACGTAGCCCCACCTTTTAATCTTGTACCAAAGCCAATCAGATTCGTTCTATGGGGCACATCCCTGTCAAATTAGTTGTAAAATACAAGCACATGTTAGTAATTTTCTGCATCCCCTCGGGAAATTTAACTCGTTCTCTAATTATTAATGAAATTATACGTCGTTGCTCTTTTGTCTTTATTATGTAGTTATATTATCACAGATATCAATTTGAAGCGATAAGGTCATATTCTAGTGCAAGGGTCGTATAAGTCATAACGGCTGTGTTTGATATATTAATTATATAATTAAAAGTCGTTATCATTTGTATAATACGGATGTCATTATACATGTCTAAGACATACAGTATGCAAGTGCTAGTCATCCCTGACCTCTCGCATGAAATGTGGTACGTCGTCGTTTTTTGTCGTTATCATACAGCTTGACAAAGCCAAAAGGTTCCTAAACTTGATTAGCATTTATAGAATTATGATTTACACGTCGTCGTTAATAACATCAAAGTTATTATTGCTTATTTACTTATCTATGTATTTATTCATTTTTTAAGCCATGAGGTCATATTCTAGTGCAAGTGTTGTATAAGTCATAACGGCTTTGAGATGCTTAAAAAGTCGTTATTGTTTGTATAACACGGATGCAATTTTACATGTCTATTAGACATACGGTATGCAAGTGCTAGTAATCCCTGACCTTTCGCATAAAAAGTAGTACGTCGTCGCTTCGTCGTTATTATGCAAATTTATGGTATAAAGTTTCTTCTAACCTTTTATGCTTGATGACGAGTCTTTGATAGGCATTATGTCACTTGTATTATTATTGTGCAAGGTTCCCAATGTTTAAGGTATGTAAAAATATCTGACACACTAGTAATCTCAGACCTTTGGTACAATAACAAGGCAAGTATGGTTTCAACGATACAAGCAACCCCTCCCAAAATAAATAAATAAATAAATAAATAAAATAAAATAAATAAATAATAATGTTGTCGACTAACTTTCATTTTAGATTATATTTACAGGGTTTGGCACCAAAGAGGAAAGCAGCGTAAAAACGCACCGAAGAAGAAGACTCGGATGAGCTCCAGGGTCACGGAGCGAAGCGCTGAGGGGCACAATGGGCACCCTTCAATAGGGAAAACATCAGTCTATCACAGGGTTTCCTGTTAAATCTAATCTAAGAAGCCTTTGAGGCAGGGGTTAAGGAAGCTAAAGCCACCACGGCGGCAAATCATACTGCTACAAGCAGTTCTGTACCTTTTGCCCTGGGCTCACCCGACCAGAATCAACCTGTCACCCAAAGCTGTACAGCTATACCATGTAATACAGCAGACACCTTGATTCCGGCATTAACAGTCGAGCACACGATAGGTTGGTCAAATTACTCCGCTTTTACAGTTAGGGAATCTCTCTCACAACTCGGGGAAGCTTTTCTGTCCACCGGTATTCCCCTTGTTGATATGGTTGACACAAAATTAAGCATAAAATCTGGAATAATGAATTTATAGAAATTATTGCTATTGCTTCGGGGCACGAATCTAGCTCGTAACAAATGGTGGTCAGTGGTGAAAAGGGTGCTCCTTCGACCATAGAGCTAACACCCAAATAAAAGTCATCAAAACTTTCTATAAATGAATGGGCTCAAAATTTTCAGATTTACATGGAAGTCTATTGTCAAAAACATCCATAAGAATTTGCTATACTATTAAAATATAGTCGTATGATAAGTAAACTAAGTGAAAAGGGGGTAATTGGGATTATTATGATAGGCAATTCCGTCGACTTCGTGAAAATAGGCAATCTTTACAATGGGACGTAGTCGCACGGGAACTGTGCGACGAAGTCTTAACCGGGAACGGGACTGCCTTTCAGAGCCGCTGGGGTCTTAAACAAAATTTGTAAGGGTTTACATTGTATGCCATGTATATTTATCAGGATTTCATGTTTTACATCATAGCACATAAACTCTCAAAAGAGTCTCTAAGATAGGTACATCAAACGCAAGGAAATAATATTTACCACTGTCATCTTGTTAAGGGTTAGGCTCATATAAAAATTGACCTGTTATAATCCGTTCAGTTATTGTTTTAAGTAGCAGATTAATGTTTCATGGTGATTGCATGTTCTAGTTTGATTATTTAATTTCTCAAATTCTGACTAGCAAAGTGTTCTTACAATCGCTGTCATTCGTTGCCTGGCAAACAGAATTAATAAGGACAATTACAACATATAAATAACCACAGTGCACTCGTCATATCAAAGAATTTCTGTTTTATTACGACATTTCTGACCTCAACAGCCATACGTCTTCTCCCAATGGTTTTTGTTTTGAGGCAATACAATCGGACACATAGTTAGTAACAGATTACAATGTATCTACATAACTGCACAATAGGGTAAAAATTATCATTAGAAAATAACATAATAAGGTCTTTTATGTTAAATCCTGTACTGAAAGTACCTTTTTATAAAGTACTTACTTAATTCGAACAGTGAATTTTCTAATTACGTTTTATGACTGTAAATATGAAAATGTCTATACAAAACATTCTTGAAATATGACAAATACTTCCATCTCCATCTATCCTGACCAATTCAATGTTTTCGAATGTTGTCTGATATGTGCATCCTCTACTGGATTTGACTTTACTCCCGGTGTCTTACAAGAAGCAGATGCTTACTCTACCTGATCTCATCCATAGTTTTTATTGGGTCCATGTTGCTCATCTTTGTATGCCTCTGTATCTTAATTTTTTCTTTTCTGTGCCGTACTTATGTTATGTCTTTGTTCTGTCCGATGTCCGATTGTCCTAGGATTATTCATTTTAGATTAACAGTTTTGTTCTCATTATCCAATGGTTTCCAAATGATTTGTCTTCTTGTCTCATGGACTTAGGCTCTTGACAATCCTGTTAGATAATTTTGTTATCCCCCCCCATTTACTTTAATGTACTACACTTACAGACGATCTAATCCAATTATTGATTTTCTTCTCTTTATTGCACTACCCAGAAAAAGTCATATAGATTAGACAGTAATACTAGTAGTACGAGGGTTATTGTTTTTAAGCAATTGCATCGGACATTGTCATTAAGAAGGTTACTAATCAGTCAATAGAACTCAGTTTATCTACATATCCGAACAATATGGTTAAAACCACTATCAGAAAATAAAACGGTAATCTTCTATAAAAAAAGTGTAGTGTAGAAATATTTTGATAAATGATTTACAAATGAGAACAATGAATACTCCAATTTTTCAACCAGTTAGATTTGATCACCTTACGTACTCGCACTCAGCCTGACATTTGTTACTATAAGTTTTTCCATTCGTACCACAAAAAGGTTGATATACATCTGGACAAGCACAAGTTTTACATGGACATTTTCCTTGACATTTTACTGTGGCATATCTGTAAATATTAAACAGAGACTGAAGACAATTACATGTGCCACTATGTATAAATACTTCTTCTTAGAAAATAGTGTAAATAAAAAAAAACATTT
Source organism: Modiolus philippinarum (assembly GCA_002080025.1). NCBI lineage: Eukaryota > Metazoa > Mollusca > Bivalvia > Mytilida > Modiolidae > Modiolus > Modiolus philippinarum. The sequence goes on from MJUU01062808.1 coordinate 33,316, forward strand.
ACTAGACTCTACGTATATACATGTATATACAAAAAAGAAAAAGGTTATCACTCCATATACAGAACAAAACATTTGGATTTACTATGAAAAAGTGTGATTGTTGCCACGTGTGAATCAGATCATTCTAACCGTTCCGGAGTACCTGATGCTACTTCAAATTTTTGTTGGCGTCCACATTGCTAGGGCTTAATTTTGCAGCGATCTTGTAAATTTTTGTAATTGACTTTGTCTTTGTAAGGTTAACTCAATTTGTATTACTTTGTCGAATTTCCCCTTTCACCCTTCCTGCAATTATATTCGTTTGCCGATGTATAAGGAGCACAAACATGGCAAATTATTGACATGCATCGCACAGGATTCTTGTAGTTGAGGTTTATTTCTATAAATGAGAACGATATATTTTTTTTTAATTTTCTTTCATGACTGTATACAATGATAAATACGCAGTGATAATGAAGATGGGTATAGATAAATTACATACTCGCACTTTGCCTGACATGCGTTGCTATAAGTTTTTCCATTAGTACCACACACTGGTTGATACACGGCTGGACAAATACACTTTTCACAAGGACATTTTCCATGACATTTTACTGTCGCATATCTGTAAATATGAATACAGAGAATACAGAGAATAAGATTATTATTTGTACAATCATTTTATTTTGAACTTGCCTTATAAAATTTTTTACAAAATCTTGTTTAAAACCAAAAGGTATCTCCCTCTTTCATAGCTCTGTCTTTAACTGAGTTTTGGCTTTTCTATTTAGATTCTATTTGTTATTTGTGCTATATATGTTTTTACACGTATTTCGGTTTATGGACTTTTAAATTTTTTGATTTGATCTGCAATGAAGGGACATAAGTGATCGAAATGCGCATATGCAAAAAAAAAATTAACAGTTAGTTCGTTGTTTTGTTATTCATGTATAAATATCCTTATTAGGAAATATAAAACTAATGAGAAAATTGACATTTTCAATGACAACATATTCAAGATCTAGACTTAATCATCGGTGCAGTGAGTAAAAATTCAGGAATAATGTAAGTAAGAAGAGGCTCTTAAGAGCTTGTATCGCTCACCTGGGCCACGGCGGACATATATGCAGTTAAAATAATCCCAATGTTTTAAGGGCATTATTTTCAAATTTGTTAATAAACATTGATTTTATATTATCTTAAGTTAAATTAAGCTTAGTTTTTTTTATGAAACTTCGGTATTTTTTGTATTTTAAACTATGTTCCAAACTGGCAACAATTTTGGATGGGGTGCAGTTCTACTGTCACCTTTCTTGAAGGGAACAATCTAAAGACCATTAAGTCTAATTTTGGTTCCAATTGGCTAAATATTTTCAGAGGAGAAGATCTTTAAATGCTGTTCGATAAGTTTCAAGGTTAAACTATGTTCTCCAATAGCGCCATCTTGAATGCAATGCAGACAAGCTAGGCCAATTTTTTAAATGGGAACTACTATTACCCATTGTGACCAAACAACGGCAGTAGAATACCGAAGGAACAAAGGAGGGATATCCACAAAAATCGGAGTCCAAAGACATGGCCAAAACGAGAACACAGAAAACAATGGCGCCAGACACAAAACAGTGAAGTAAGACAGACACAAAGTACAGAAATAGAAATCACAACATTCAAAACAAAGGCACTCACAGTGTGAACTCCAGTGAAACTGAGAGTGACATCAGGTGCTCCGGAAGGGTAAGCATGTCCTGCTCTGTTAACCAATTAATATGAGAAAGATAACAGGAAACACCTACAATGGACGTAAACCACAATCACATGCCACAATCCACCAGGGAACCGCACGAGAAAAACAATAAAATGACAAAAGACAAACATGGACAACGATAGGAACTCGGGATAGCCGGAGTTGGTAACGGCACTAGCAAGAGCTAGCGGTAGGGTTAAACCGGTTTATGGGTACCCAAACCTCCCCTTTCTCTATCCCGTTTCCCTATAGTATAATAAAACATACAAATAAAACCCAATACAGGTAGACTACTAACTCGAAAACCACAATCTTGAGAAGGAAAGAAAAAGACAAAACGTAATTTAGAAAGATGGGTCGAGGAGTGCTCGCCGCTAAACTGCCGGCTAGCTCAAGGAGCCCAGTCTGCTGGTAAAACACTGTCGCACTACGGAATAAAGATCAAACTCAAAACTCCCCGAAGAGTTTGGTTAAGAATTATCATAGATTTCAGTAGACATCGTCAGTATCAGTGAGAGGCCAGTATACCTGTAATATCTTCAGGTCATTGGATCCCAAAGCCAATTTAACGGAATCCTGAAGAATATCCTGTCAATATCCCCTATTACGTAAAGAATGTATACTTTTATTATTGGCCAAGTAATTTCACAGGAGAAGATGTTTTAATGTTTTCCCATAGGGTCCAATGTAAAATCTATGTTCCCCGATGGCAGCCATCTAGCACAAAGCAAAGACCTGAAAAACAACTCTTTTGCAGGGGACAACCTAAAGACTGTTGTGGCAAAGTTTGGTTGCAATTGGCTCAGGAGTTTCAGAGAAGAAGATCTTTTAATGTCTTTTCCCATAGGGTCCAATGTTAAAACTATGATCCCCGGTGGCGGCCATCTTGGGTATAGCCCGGATCTGAAAAACAATTTTTTGCAGGGGACCATCTGAGAACTATTGTGGCTAAATTCCGTTCCAATTGGCTCAGCAGTTTCAGAGAAGAAGATCTTTGAATGTGTTTTTTCCATTGTTAAAACTATGTTCCCCGCTGGGGCCATCTTAGATATAGCTTTGGTTTCAATTGGCCCGGTAGTTCTAGAGGAGAAGATCTTTAAAAGTGTTTTTCCCATAGGGTCCAATGTTAAACTATGTTCCCCGATGGCGGCCATGTTGAATATAGCGCGGATCTGAAAAACAGTTTTTTTTGCAGGGGACCATGTTAAGACTTTTTTGGCCAAGTTTGGTTCCTAATAGCTCAGCAGGTTTAGAGAAGAAGATCTTTGAATGTGTTTTCCCATAGGGTCCAATGTTAAAACTGTATTGTCCGCTGGCGGCCTTCTTGAATATGGTACAGATCTCAAAAACGACTTTTTTGTAGGGAATCATCTAAAGACTATTTGGCAAAGTTTGGTTTCAATTGGCCCGGTAGTTTCAGTGGAGAAGATCTTTGAAAATGTTTTCCCATAGGGTCCAAATTTAAAACTATGATCCCAGCTGGCAGCCATCTTGGATATACTGCGGATCTGAAAAACATTTTTTTTTGCAGGGGACTACCCAAGGACTATTGTGGTCAAGTTTGGTTTCAATTGGCCCAGTAGTTCTTGAGGAGAAGATCTTTGAATGTCTTAGGGTCCAATGTTAAAACTATGATCCCCGCTGGCGGCCATCTTGGATATACTGAAAATCAAATTCTTTGCAGGGGACTACCCAAGGACTATTGTGGCCAAGTTTGGTTACAATTGGCCCCGTAGTTTCAGAGAAGAAAATCTTTGAATGAAAAGTTTACGCCGGACGGACGACGGCTGACAGACGAAAAGTGATGGCAAAAGCTCTTTTAATGAAAAATGTTGTAGTGAAGGTCTATCTTAAAAATGAGTTACCAAATGAAAGCAATGCATTTTCTAAATTTTGTTTTATGACTCTGTACTATGTTGAATTCTAGCAGTAATCAAGCTTGATTGAAATAAATTACATAATCGCACTTTGCCTGACATTGGCTTTTTGCCTGGCATGTGCAATTACATACTCGTACTTTTCCTTGCTACTAGCACATTACCTGGAATGACTTTTTTCAATGATAAATACTTAATGATGATTAAGATGGATAAAATTGAATTATGTACTCGCACTTTGCGTGGCACGCGTTACTATAAGTTTTTCCATTAGTACCACAAACTGGTTGATACACAGCTGGACAAATACAGGGTTGACAGGGACATTTTCCTTGACATTTTACTGTGGCATATCTGTAAATATTATACAGAAAATAAAGGTAAGTAAATGTTCCAAGATGAATAAATATCCTTTTAGAAAAAAAAGAATACTAAGAAAACAGCACTATTAGCATGTGAAAATACAAATTAACAGATGAAATATAGATTAACCCTGTCTGCTGCTCTGTTAATTAAACTCTAGATAAATAGAGAAAATATTTAGGCATTCCCTGCTGTATTTGTAAAGGTAAAAAATATTAAGATTGTTATATTTTTATCATTATTGTAAGAATAGTGTTGCATTACATAGCTGTGACTATTGTGTTTAGTATCGATTTCAGAAGGACGTGAATCAAGAATCGCACAAATTACTTAAAACACAGTATCGGACGGCTTTTTATTTGGATGTTTAAACTCGGGTTTTGAATATATATGTACTCATTTCCAGTAAAGATGTAATGGAGATAATTGCAAGAAACACAAAGATGGCAAATAATCGGCATGCATTGACCAGGAATTTTCTTAAACCAATGGACGCCAAATGGGCTACCACTTTACTGTAATCAGCCGATTTGTACGGAGACAAGTACAAACTAATGACGCCAAGGATTTGCCAAAGATGCAGAATACCAAAACAACATCTGATTGTTATGACAGGGCACTGCAGGATAAAGTTAGACGATTGCTTTTGCTACAACTACCATACTTATTCAACAATGCCTCACTATAAGACCGGAATGGAACCGTCCAAAGTTAGGTAGGCTAATATCAAGAGCTGTTAAACGTCCATTGTTGACCTACCAACATCGCCGAGCACGTTTGGCATGGCACGTCATAACTAGAATTCCAGAACATGGCCTAGGGTCAAGTTAGTCAAACAAAAGTATTCTCCATGTATCTGATGTCCGGTTGAAGGTATGGGAATATAAAACACAGCTTATACTCCACATAACTTCCATCCAACCTGTTTCCTATAGGTTCAGTTATGGTTTGGGAGTGTCTTGCCCATGACCATTTTATAAATAGGATCATAATATGAGAAAACTTTCACTGGTATTATTTCATTAAAGACCCCTTGTGGTCAGTTGTTGTTCCTCATTATGCCAACCTTTTAGGTAAAAGTTCTGTGTATATGGATGACAGCAAGAGACTTCATCTTTAAAGGCAGTAACTGCATATCTGCACATTAAAGCTGTTAAGTCTATTTTTCAATAGCCATGAGCCCGGATTTAAATCCAACATAGCATATTTTGAATATGTTAAGCCGTCGTGTGCAGACCGGACAACCGCCTGTTCAAAGCCTTCCCCAGATGGAAGCCACATTGCACCAAAAAATTGCAGCATCTGGCTAAACAAGACATCTGGCATCTTGTTGGAAGAATCCAATGCAGAGTTGAAGCCGTATTTCACGCATGGTGTGAAAACACCTGAAACTGATGTATGTACAAGTGATTTTGTTAAAAGTCTTTAAAGTGTTTATTTCAAAGTGAGAAGTTGTTTGAGTTTCCATGACTTTTTATATTTGAGGACCAACACTTATATTGGATTTTTGTTACTGCAAAAGCTGCCTTTTGAAATTTTATTGTGATAACAATTAAATTCCTATTTTTTCTTTACGTTGTTTTTACAGCCAATGTTAGGGTCTTACATGTAAATCATGGGTTCGACATAAGTTGTCGAAATGGCGAAATGCAAAAACTAAATAAAAGTGACAACAAAAGTCTGAATCAATTACAGGAAAAGACCAGTAAGGAAAATCCAGAAAACGTATAACAGTATCGAAAATACACAACCAGACACAGAACATTTAAGGCAAGCCGTCATATTCCCGACTTTGAACGGGCATTTTATAAATAAAATGGCATCTAAATTTACAGTAACTCCGGATTTTTTAAAATTTATTACCACTGGGCTGATGCCTCTGCTGGTGGACTGCTAGACCCCAAAATTATTTACAAACAGTGCTGACCCGAAAATCGATTTAACTTTGAAACTTGCAATAACAAAAAATTAGACAATGTTGCTAAATACTAAGGATAACCTCTCATAGATAGCTCTGTCCTTAGCTGGTTTGGAATTTTCATTTATTCATCTTTTTGGTTATTTGCTGTCTGCATGATATTCAAATGCTCGGTTAACGGTCTTGTAAATGTATTGATTGATCTGCATTTAAGGGAAACAAACAAGAGCTGTGGCCGAATGGCGGCCAATTATACCCCCGCTCATTGAACCCTGATTTAGTATGTTAAGTAAAATGTAAGTGTTTGTAGACACAATATTAGTGTGGACGCAATGCAAGTTTCACACATTGATATAATCCTCAAGAAAATCTAGCACTGCAGAGAAATCTTCAAAAAAAAAAAAAAAAAAAAAAAAAAAAAAAACAATATAATAATACAAATGTAAAACATTGACTTAGTTGGTAACCAGGAAGTATTATCCCGACAGGTCTGAAAACACATCCCACAATATGACATGATTATACAAAGCCTCTGAAATTTCACATCTGTACTTTATATGAAATCATTATCCTAAACTCCTCACAGGAAGGGATCTTGGTAGAAGCTGTATACTGGGGGTACATAACTTACTTTGTCAGTTGGTAATGGGTCTGGAGCTGGCATGTCAGTTAACTACTAGTAGTCTCTTGTGATTTCATGTTTATGTCCGTATATTTAGTTTTTCACAACTGATTCAGTCCTGTTGCCAACTGAATTTTACTGTTGTTACGATTGTTTTTTGATTTATCACATTGGCTGTAGGGGGAAGGTTTGGGCCCATAAAACTGGTTTAACCCCACCGCAGCAGGTTTGCGCCTGTCCTAAGTCAGGAAATTTATTAAGCCTTTGTGTGTCTTGTCTTTTTTCTAGTTAGTTTACTTTATGTCTATAGGAGTCTAGGATGATGTTTATTTCGCTGAACTTGATTACTCTTTATTCAGGGGCCGACTCCGACCTACCGTTGGGTGTGGGGATTTCTCACCGTTCATTGAAGATATTATGGTGGCTTTGAGTTGTTATAACTCCACTTTGGGTCGTTGTCTCTTTGACACATTTCCCGTTTCCCTTCTTTTTTCTAATTGATACCCTTGCTGAGATACATGCGACAAAAAAGTTACTCTATTGTGCTACAAGTTTCAAAATTGACTAAGTCGGTTAATAGGAAATAGTATCCTGAATGGTCTGAAAACGCATCCAAAGATATGGCATGATGATACAAAGCTTGAATTTCAAATCTGTATCATATAACACTGCAGAGGAAACTTTGACGAAAAATTACTCCTTAATGCTACAAGTGTCAAATTTGATAAAGTCGGTAATCAGGAAGTAGTATCCCGATTGGTTTGAAAACGCTTCCCACGATATGGCATGATGATTCAAAGCTTGTGCCAAAATTTCAGATCTGTATCATATAACACTGCAGAGAAAACTTTGACGAAAAATTACTCCATAATGCTACAAGTGTAAAAATTGGCCAAGTCGGTAAACAGGAAGTAGTGTCACGAATGGTCTGAAAACCCATCCCAAGAATATGGCATGACTATACAAAGCTTGTGACAAAATTTCAAATCTGTATCATATAACACTGCAGAGAAAACTTTGACGAAAAATTACTTGTTAATGGTACAAGTATCAAATTGACAAAGTCGTTAAACAGGAAGGAGTATTCTGAAAATTTAGTCCGAAAATGCAACCCACGATATGTAATGATGCTACAAAATTTGAGATATGTACCTTTTACCGTTGCTGAGATAAATGTGACGAAAATGTGTTACGGACGGACCCAAACCAACACACCCACACACCCACCCACGCACGCATGCACGCACGCACACACAGACTGAAAACAGTATACCCCCTATCCCCAAGTTTTTGAAATGGCAATTTGAAGAAAAAATTTACAATAACTTCGGAATTTTTCTATTCGGGCAGTAACACTATTTTTTTACTGTTAAACTGGTTTTCTTTTTTAGTTATTTGTTCTTGGTTACTAATGAAAACGAAGTTGTGTTTAACTTTTATCTTTGTATACAAGCTTGGTCACTTTGGTCCTCAAGAGGAGAACTGTCTAAATAGAGGGAAAAGAACATTATTTGGTATGAAAGAATACTAGTATATAAACTAATTCTACATATCCTTTTACCGGTAACGTCGGTATTTTGTTATTCAAATTAATTTGAATAAATACTTAATTTTTTTCAAAGGTTCTCCTTGTGATAAACAATTAGATTTGTTAAGGATGGAATTTTGCTGCATCAATGTAAATTTTACAGTAATAATGGCATATCTTGATCACATGGGTTTAAAAGTCGCCGTACATCCGTATATTTACGACTCTAGTTAAATATACCAGGACTTGAACTTCCAATGGAATTTAATTTGAGATCCGTTTGTATTTCTGCGTAATTGAAAACTGAGACCGAACGACCAGTTTATTAAGGAGTACGCCATATGGAATCGTATTCTTGTAAGCAACAAAACTTATTTATCATCGTTTTCAGTAGCCAGTACTTCGGTGCTGGCCCGGAAACCGAATTTATTTAGAAACGTGCAATATCTAAATTTTAGTAAATTTTGCTTAAAACTAAGGAGTATCTCCCTCTTGCATAGCTCTGTCCTTAGCTGATTTTGGCTTTTCTATTTAGATCATATTGGTTATTTGTTCTCTATCAGTTTTACACCTATTTCGGATTATGGACTTCCAAATATTTTGATTTTATCTACACTGAAGAGACATAAGTTGTCGAAATGCGCATATGCAGAACCTAAATTCACAGTAACCTCGGTATTTTGTTATTTGTTACCACTGGGCCGATGCCACCGATGTTGGACTGTTAGTCCCCGAGGGTATTCACCAACCCATTAGCCAGTACTTCGGTGCTGGCCCGAAAACCGAATTTATTTAGAAACGTGAATATCTAAATTTTAGTAAATTTTGCTTAAAACTAAGGAGTATCTCCCTCTTACATAGCTCTGTCCTTAGCTGATTTTGGCTTTTCTATTTAGATCTTACTGTTTATTTGTTCTCTATCAGTTTTACACCTATTTCGGTTTATGGACTACCAAATATTTTGATTTTTTCTGCACTGAAGAGACATAAGTTGTCGAAATGCGCATATGCAGAACCTAAATTCACAGTAACCTCGGTATTTTCTTATTTCAACAAGACATGCCTGCAATCTTTACAGTTCATTCTTTAAATAAGTAAACTTCTTCCATTTTTTTTCTATCCTTGAGGTCTGCATGTTTGTGCTGTACTCTGATCTAGGTCAATTGAGTACACTTTTTAACGGAGGGCATTATGGATGTTATGCTTTTTATACCATACATGCATATAAGGTCAAATGGATTATAGCGCCAATCTTGATCGTTGTCCGATGAGTATTGTGTTTGAGCAATATAATCGGTGTAGTATACGATGAACATGGCTATTTAGCAGGTTACAGCGCTAACTTTGAAAGTACAAAACATACGGTAGTCTTTTAAAAAAAATGTTCAGTTGGAGGTTATATTTCTATAAAAGATTTACTAAATAGGCATTATGATTTTTTTATGACTGTGTACAATGATGAACGGTGAGTGATGATCCAGATGGATAACATTGAATTACATACTCGCATTTAGCCTGACATGCGTTACTATAAGTTTTTCCATTAGTACCGCAAACTGGTTGATACACAGCTGGACAAATACACTTTGTACAAGGACATTTCCCTTGGCATTTTACTGTGGCATATCTGTAAATATTAAATAGCAAAAAAAATATTATTTGTACAATCATTTATGTATCCTACATAGGAAATAGTGTAAAATATAAAGAAACGGCATGATAAACATGTCAGAAGCACAAATTGAAAGATGAAATACAAGACTAATTGTAAAGTGGTCCTGTTTACTGTCCTGCTAACTAGATAAGGCATACTAGTGTAAAACAAAACAAAAATGTGTAGGATCCCGTGATATATTTGCTCCTAACAGGTGCAAAACATTAAGATTATAATATTTTAGGACTATAGCATGAATAGTGTTTAATTGCATAACTGTGCTCTCACACGTGTTCTTTTGGGGTTACATACCGGCTTCAGAATCACGTGAAGCATTCATTACTTAACACACAATATCGGGTACCTTTTTATTGGTTATTTGAAAACATTTATTCATTTTGAGTATGTGATTGTACGTTGATAATTATAAAAGCACAAATATGACAAATAATTGACTTGCATGGTATTTTATGCATAGTGTGAAAACACCTGAGACTGATGTTTGTACAAGTGATTTTGTAAAAAGTCTTTAAAGTGTTTATTTCAAAGTGAGAAGTTGTTTGATTTTCCATGACTTCGTATATTTGAGGACCAACACTTATATTGGATTTTTGTTACTGCAAAAGCTGCCTTTTGAAATTTTATTGTGATAACAATTAAATCCCTACTTTTTCTTTACGTTGTTTTCACAGCCAATGTTAGGGTCTTACATCATGAGTTCAACATAAGTTGTCGAAATGGCCAAATGCAAAAACTAAATAAAAGTGACAACGAAAGTCTGAATCAATTAGAGAGAAAGCACAGTAAGGAAAATCCATAAAACGTACGACAGTTCGAGAATACACAACCCAACACAGAACATTTTATGCAAGCCGTCATATTACCGACTCTGAACGGGCATTTTATAAATAAAATGGCATCAAAATTTACAGTAACTCCGGATTTATTTTTATTTATTACCACTGGGCTGATACCTCTGCTGTTGGACTGCTAGTCTCCAAAATTATTTACAAACAGTGCTGACCCGAAAATCGATTTAACTTGGAAACTAAAAATAAGAGACAATTTTGCTTAATACTAAAGATAACCTCTCATGGATAGTTCCGTCCTCAGCTGGTTTGGAATGTTCATTTATTGATCTTTTTGGTTCAGACTTGCATGGAACAGAAATGTCTTTCAAGTATATTGGACGCCAAACGGACTACCAATTTTCTGTCATTAATATTATAATCTGTTTGCATATTTGCGATCCAGAAAGGAAAATATACCAAAGACGACAAAATCAGCTTTTTAATGAAAACTGATTGAAGATCTACACTTAAGTAAATTGTCAAAAGCATCAGTGAATTGAGAAAAAAGAACAAAAACCAATGGAATAATAAAAGAAAATCTTCGTCTGAATATTGGGCTTCGTCTTCCTTTGAAAAATACATGGGCATTTATCATCCATGATTATGAGAAACGATATTGCAGAGACTGAATTAATTTCTTTTTATGACTTAATAAAATGATGAACAGTTGTTGATAATCAAAGCGGATATAATTTAATTACATACTCGCACTTTGCCTGACATGCATTACTATAAGTTTTCCCATTAGTAGCGCACACTGGTTGGTAGACAGCTGGACAAATACACTTTTTACACGGACATTTCCTTTGACATTTTACTGTGGCATATCTGTAAATATTGAAAATCAAAAGGGTAATTATTTGGGCAATCATATACAAATTTCCTGCAGGGAAAAAAGGAAACGGCCCGATAAACACCTATAAAGTACAAATTAGATGAAAAAAAATACAATAATACCAAAGTTGCATAAAAAACGGTAAATTTTGTTATGCTGTACACGTGCCTCAATGAGTAAATTCTTAACAGCAGCATGAAAATCAAACAATTTGGAAAGCCACAATCAAAAAGTAAAAAAAGTACTAATGACCAAAAATATCGAAATAGGTAGCCAAATTCATTACCAAAGACATCCATCGAGTGCCATATACGGAATGAAGCCTAAGTATTTTAAGAGGTTAATATTTTGATAAAAACAGTAAATTTCTACAAATCGCAAGGTATTTTTTTTCCATTTCAGACATGTCTGACTATTGGGCTGGTAAATACCCTACAGGAACCTGTGGTCCAATAGCAGTGGCATCGACCCAATTTAGAATTAATCTCCAAGCGTACCTGTTTTCACTGTTCTATTTAATAGATCAGGTATATAAACATACAGAGAAAAGTTTAGGATCCCCTGATACATTCGTCAATTATTCGTCACGCGTGGAGCAGATCATGCTTACCCTTCCGGAACACCTGATGATACTCTCGGTTTTTAGTGAGAGTTCACACTGTCAGTGCTTTTGTTTTCTGTGTTGTCTTGTATATCATCCTGTTATTTTTTAGTTTTGTCTTCGTCGATTATGTTTGTGGCACACATTTGTCCTTGTTATTGTCTTAATAAAAAAGAGATGTAAAAATGCTTTTCAAAGTTTCACATTGGTGCTGTTCGAGGGTTAGAGAAGTAACATTCGCCTTGGATTTTAATTGGTTTTGTCTACGGGTAAGAAAATGACAATAACCAATCAGCCACCCAACAGATATTCCAACATCATATTTTAACTGGCTGTGTGACGGGTGCCATGCGTTGAGCAGATCATGCTTACCCTTCCGGAGCACCTGATGATACCTCAGTTTTTATAGGGGTTCAAACTGCTAGTGCTTTAGTCTTGTGGCGTTCTTGTTCATTTTTGTTTATTTGTTTTGTCTTTGTCATACTGTCTTAATTCGTGTTGATTTGAATTGCCGTGATGTTGGATTTATTTATTTTAGAATTTCCCCTTTCTTTTTCTTGCTTCGGTATTCGTTTGCCGATGTATTATAGATTAGAAATATTTTAGCATTATAGCTAGATTAGTTTTTCATTGAAAAACTATGCTTTCACAGATATCATTAAGCGGTTTAATATCGGCTTCAGAAGCACGTGAAGCATTCATTGCAGGCATTACTTAACACAGAGTACCAGGAAGCTTTTTATTAGATATTTGAAATGGTGAATGAATGGATATGGAGTAAATTCACATGAGACAAAGCCTCTACAACTACAAGGTAACACAAGCAAAAGACCAACGCTTTTATTGTTGTTCTTCATCTTGAAGTCACCATGAGGCCTTCACAACATTCATTCAGTAACAGTATATGATGGTACATATGATTTAAAGAAGCACAGATATGGCCAAACATTGGCTTGCATTCAACAGGATTGTTATTGCACCCAAGATGGGCTACCACTTTACTGTCATGAACTTTATCATCTGTTTGCATTTATGCGACCAGGAAAGGAGATATACAACAAACGACAAAATCGATATGTTCATGGAATACAGTTTCAAAATCTACACTTAAATACATTGGCAAAATCATCAGAGAAGTGAAAAAAGGAAATTCTGGAATAATATAAGAACATATTCTTCTGAATATTGCGCCGTGTCTTCCTTTGAAAAATTCTTGTGCAATTAAAATCTATGATTAAAACAGTGATAAAGCAGAACCGAATTAATTTCTTGACTTTATGCAGTGATGAACAGTTATTGATTATCAAAGTGGATATAATTGATTCTATTATGATGCACGCTTATTATCTTTTCCTTGAACGAATAGTTATTTGCGGTACATAACGCGACTTTGAAGCTGGAGTTAGACATGAACCTGTTGAATCGCTTTTACAGGAATTTCATTTGTCGAGCGCCAAATAATAACACATCACGCGTGATGTGCTGTTATTTTTTCGACGTTTCTATTGGACCACTGTGAAATCTCCTTGGCCGTGATTAACGTTACCTAGCAACGGTGTTGTTATTTGAAACAAAAACAGCAGTTCGGCACTAAATATTCACAGCATCATAAGAGAAATAGTTTTAACAACTCAAAAGAATTGTATATCGATGGATATCAACTCTCGTAATGTAATTTCAAATATAATAAACTCGCCAAAGGCTCGTTTATTATATTATGAAATTACATGACTCTAGTTGATATCCATCGATATACAATTCTTTCTTGTTATGAAAACTATAAATAACATACTCGCACTTGGCCTGACAAGCGTTACTATAAGATTTCCCATTAGTACCGCACACTGGTTGATACACAGCTGGACAAACACACTTTTTACACGGACATTCCCCTTGACATTTTACTGTGGCATATCTGTAAATATAAAACAGCGAAAAAGGGTATTATTTTTACCATCATATATAAATATTCTGCATAGAAAATAGTGTCAAATATAAAGAAACAGCACGATATACATGTCAGAAGCACAAATAAAAAGATGAAATACAAGATATATTTCCTGTCCTGCTAACCAGAAAAAATACCGAAGTTGCATATAAAACAGTAAATTTCGTTATGCTGTACACGTGTTTCAAGGAATAACCTCTCATCAGCAGCATTAAAATCAAATAATATGGAAAGCCGTCATCCAAAAGTTGTAATAAAAGAAGTACTCATTTTACCAAATAAATCGAAATAGGAAGCCAAATCCAGTACATATACCAAAAACAAAACAAAAAAAGTTTAGGATCCTGTGATATATTTGTTCCTAATAGGTGCAAGCATTAAAATTGTAATATTTTTAGCATTATAGTATGAATGGTGTTTAATTGAATAACTGTGCTCTCACACGTGTTATTTTAGGGTTAAATACCGGCTTTAGAAGCACGTGAAGCATTCATTACTTAACACACAATATCAGGTAGCTTTTATTGGTTTATACATTTATTCATTTTGAGTTTGTGATGGTACGTTGATAATTGTAAGAAGCACAAATATGAAAAATAGTTGACTTGCATGGAACAGAAATGTCCTTCAAGTTTATTTTAAGCCAGACGGATTACCACTGTACTGTCATTAATTTTATAATATGTTTACATTTTTGCGATCCAGAAAAGGAAAATATACCAAAGACGACAAAATCAGCATTTTCAATGTAAACTGATTCAAGATCTACACTTAAATACATTGTCAAAAGCATCAGTGAATTGAGAAAACAAAAATACTACAGGAATAATAACAGACAATTTTCGTCTGAATATTGTGCTTCGTCTTCCTTTGAAAAATACATGGGCATTTAAAATCCATGATTATGACAAACGATATTGCAGAGACTGAATTAATTTCTTTTTATGACTTTATAAAATGATGAACAGTTGTTGATAATCAAAGCGGGTATAATTTAATTACATACTCGCACTTTGCCTGACATGCGTTACCATAAGTTTTCCCATTAGTAGCGCACACTGGTTGGTAGACATCTGGACAAATACACTTTTTACACGGACATTTCCCTTGACATTTTACTGTGGCATATCTGTAAATATTGAAAATCAAAAGGGTAATTATTTGGGCAATCATATACAAATTTCCTGCATAGCAAATAGGAAACGGCCCGATAAACACGTATAAAGTACAAATTAGAAGATGAAAAAAAATACAATGATACCAAAGTTGCATAAAAACGGTAAATTTTATTATGCTGTACACGTGCTTCAAGGAGTAATTTCTCATCAGCAGCATGAAAATCAAACAATTTGGAAAGCCACAATAAAAAAGTAAAAAAAGTGCTAATTACCAAAAATATCGGAATAGGTAGCCAAATTCATTACCAAAGACATCCATCGAGTGCCATATACGGAATGAAGCCTAAGTATTTTAAGAGGTTAATATTTTGATAAAAACAGTACATTTCTACAAATCGCAGGATATTTTTTTCATTTCAGACTGAAATGTCTGACTATTGGGCTGGTGAATGCCCTCAAGGAACCTGTGGTCCAATAGCAGTGGCATCGACCCAATATAGAATTTATCTCCAAGCGTACCTGTTTACTGTTCTTTTTACTAGATCAGGTATATACACATAAAGAGAAAAGTTTAGGATCTGATATATTCGTCAATTATAGATTAGAAATATTTTAGCGTTAAAACTAGATTAGTTTTTCATTGAAAAACTATGCTTTCACAGATATCATTTAGCGGTTTAATATCGGCTTCAGAAGCACGTGAAGCATTCATTGCAAGCATTACTTAACACAGAGTACCGGGGAAGCTTTTTATTAGATATTTGAAATGGTGAATGAACGGATATGGAGAATATAATGGTCAGATGATTAAAAGAAGCACAAATATGGCCAAACATTGGCTTATACATCCAACAGGATTGTTATTGCACCCAAGATGGGCTACGACTTTACTGTCATCAACTTTTTTTATCATCTGTTTGAATTTATGCGACCAGGAAAGGAGACACATGTATACAACAAACGACAAAATCGATATTTTCATGGAATACAGTAAGTCTGTTTCAAGATCGAAACTTAAATTCATTGTTAAAATAATCAGAGAAGTGAAAAAAAAGAACTTCTGGAATAATATAAGAACATATTTTTTTTGAATATTGTGCCGTGTCTTCCTTTGAAAAATTCTTGGGCAATTAAAATCCATGATACAAACAGCGATAAAGCAGAACCGAATTAATTTCTTTTCATGACTTTTTGAAATGGCCATGGTTCTCAATTGTCTCAGGGTTAGAAAATGACAATAACCAAACAGTAACCTAACAGATCTCCCAAAACATATGCCTCACTGATCGTGTGACGGGTTCTGTAAACAGGGCAGGACATGCTTACCCTTCCGGAGCACCTGATGTCACTCTGTTTTTTGAGAGTTCACACTGTTAGTGCTTTAGTTTTTTGTGTTGTATATGTAGTGGTTGTGTGTTTTGTGGTATGTAGTGTCTTTGGTCTTCCGTCTTCTGGTGTTCTTGATTTTGCCTTGTCTCCGGACTTTGATTTATGTAATCTTGTGCTTTGTTCCTTCGGTATTCTACTGCCGTTGTTTTATGCAGTGATCAACAGTACTTGATTATCAAAGTGGATATGATTAAATTACATACTCGCACTTGGCCTGACATGCGTTACTATAAGATTTCCCATTAGTACCGCACACTGGTTGATACACAGCTGGACAAACACACTTTTTACACGGACATTTCCCTTGACATTTTACTGTGGCATATCTGTAAATATCAAACAGCCAAACAAGGTATTATTTTTACCATTATATATAAATATTCTGCATAGAAAATAGTGTAAAATATAAAGAAACAGCACAATATGCATGTCAGAAGCACAAATTAAAAGATAAAGTATAAGACGAATTTCAAAGCGATCCGGTTTACTGTCCTGTTAACTAGATAAGGTATATATATCAAAGGAAAGAAAAGTTAAGGATCCTGTGATATATTTGTTCCTAATAGGTGCAAAACATTAAGATTGTAATATTTAAGAACTATAGCTAGAATCGTTTTCATTGAATAACTGTGCTCTCACACGTGTTATTCTGGGGTTAAATATCGGCTTTAGAAGTACATGAAGCATTCATTACTTAACACACAATATCGGGTAGCTTTTTATTGGTTATGGGAAAACATTTATTCATTATGAGTATGTGATGGTACATTGATAATTGTAAGAAGCACAAATATGACAAATAATTGGCTTGCATGGAACAGAAATGTCCTTCAATTTTATTAGACGGCAGACGGATTGCCACTTTACTGTCATTAATTTTATAATCTGTCTTCAGTTTTGCCATCCAGAAAGGAAAATATACCAAAGACGACAAAATAGGTATTTTCAATGCAAACATATTCAATAACTATTCCTAAATATATTGTCAAAAATTATCGGTGAAATGGGTAAAAACTTCAGGAATAATATCAAAAAACCTTTGTCTGAATATTGTGCCGTGTGTTCCTTTGGAAAATACATGATAAATTAAAATCCATGATATGACAAACAATATTGCACAAACCGAATTAATTTCCTTTCATGACTATATGCAGTGATTAACAGTAATTGGTGATCAAAGTGGACATGATTTAATTACATACTCGCACTTTGCCTGACATGCGTTACTATACGTTTTCCCATTAGTGCCACACACTGGTTGATATACAGCTGGACAAACACACTTTTTACAGGGACATTTCCCTTTACATTTTACTGTGGCATATCTGTAAATATTAAGCAGTAGAAAAGGTAATGATTTGTACTATAGTATTAATAAAAGGGTATTTTCAAAATGGCCCTGTTATGTGTTCGAGGTCTGTAATACTGGCCTGAGGACAGCTGTAATGGCACGAGGCAACGCCGACGGCTATTACATCATCCGAAGGCCATTATTACAGAACGAGGACACATAACAGGCGAACTATGAAAATGCCTATTTTATAAACTTTTATTTACCAGAATGACGGATGAAATGAAATAGAGTGATAAGTAAATGTAAAAGTATACAAAGTATTTTTTCTGGAAATTCTTTTTTGAATTGTGAGGTCATTTGTGGGATCAAATATGAAAAACAAAAAAGTTTATCCTTCATAAATATTCACTCAGTTATATCACATTTACACCCCTAAAGAACAAAAAACTTTATTTTCATAAATCAAGGAATGTTGTACATTTTATGATCCCTTCTGATAAGGTGAGTAAAATAAGTGGTCACAAGTAGGGTCAAATATCTGAAGCAAAAGACAAAAAAAATACATTTTTGAAAAAATCATGAAAAAATGTTTATTTTCTGATTCCTTGTGATGGGATAAGTCAAGCGAATGGTCACAAGTAGGGTCAAATATCCGAACAAAAAAGATTATACTACATACAGCTGTATAAGGGTTAACCTCTGAAGTAAAAAAAAACCAACTTTTTTTTAAATCAAGAAAATATGTATATTTTCTTATCCCCTGTGAGGAGATCAGTAAAATTCGTGGTCACAAGTAGGGTCAAATATCTAAAATAAAGATGCTAATCATTGTACATAATACGGATCCTAATTCAGCCAAAGTACGTTCGACCACATAATGAACTTCAAACACAATAACAAAATGTATTTTCCGTTTTCTATTACTTGTTCAATACAAAAATGCAAAAATAATGTGTACTTTATTAAAAAAATGCAGAAATAATGTGTACTTTACTGTAAATATATATTTCAATCATGATTTCGCCATTTAAAGACACCAACTGAACTACACATCCGCCATCTTGAATCCTGTAATGGCCCTGTTAATCTAATAATGGACCGGGTATCTCATAATGGCCCTGTTGTTATGTATACTTGTATTTTATAAAGGCTAGACATTTTTTGCATTAATTATCCTAACTGGTTAGTGAAATTATATATAAATATCCTGCAAATAAAATAGTGTAAACTAAAAAAATATTATAGCACGATAAATATGTCAAAAGTATGAATTAAAAGATGAGATACGGATTGAAATTCAAAGCACTGCTTACTGCTCTGTTTACTTGATAAGGTTTATATACAAAAAGGAAAAAATAAGGATCCCCTGATATATTTGTTCATATTAGGTTGGAAAACATTGATGTTTTAATATTTTAGCATTATAGTGAGAAAAGTGTTAAATTGAATAACTATGCTATCACAGGTGTCATTTAGGGGTTTAATGCCGACTTCACAGCAAATGGAGAATTCATAACACGCATTACCTAACACAGATGATAGCTTTTTATTGGTTATTTGAAAACATTTATTCATTACCAGCATTTGATGGTAGATGATAGTTAAAAGCTAAATTATGACAAAAATCGGCTTGCATTGAACAGGGCTGTTTTTCAATGTTACTGGACTCAGGATGGGCTAAAATTTTACTGTCATAAATCTTATTATCTGTTTCCTTTTTTGCGATCAGAAAAGAAAAATATACCACAGAGGAAAAACATGGTTCATTCAATGAAAACATATTCAAGATCTAAACTTAGATATATAGTAAAATTGGGGTAATAGCAAAATTATTACCGAACAGAGTGGTCAAGAACCGAACTCAATGAGACAAAAAACAAATCAGGTATAAACCACCGTCAAAATTGTAGACCACGATTGTCCTGACTTTGTAAAGGCATTTCAAATCATCAATGAAGTGGGAAAATACTTTAGGAATAATATCAGGAATGTAAAATTTGGGATAACAGGTAACATCTACAATGGCTAAAAATTACAGTCAAATGCCACAATCTGCCAGAGAAATAAACGGAAAAAACACAAACAAGACAAAAGACAAATGTAAACAACGATAGGAATTCGGGACAATGGGACACTAGCAAAAGCCAGTGGTAAGGTTAAACCGGTTTATTGGTATCCAAACCTCCCCTTCATCTATCCCGTTTCCCTATAGTATCATTAAAACATATGAATAAAACCCAATACAGGTAGATTACTAACTCCATGACCACAATCTTGAAAGGATACGTAATTTTGGGAAGATTGGTCAAGGGATGCTCGATGCTAAACTGCCAGCTAGATCAAGGAGCATAGTCTGATGGTAAAACACTGTCGCACTACTGAAGAAATATCAGATTCAAAACTTCCAGAAGGATTTGTCAAGAATCATCATATATTTCAGTAGGCATCGGCAGTGTCAGTGAGAGGCCAGTATGTGTATAAAATTTTCAGGTCACTAGACCTCAAAGCTAATTTTACGGATGCAATCAGAGTATCTTGTAAAAAAATGTAGGTAACGTCTCATCTTTTCTGGATCTTTAATAAGTTTTTGGTATATTTTAACAATATTTCCGTTTCAGAAATCTTCTTCAGGATATTGTGCCATGTTGTCCTTTGAAAAATACATAAGCAATTTAAAGCCATGATATGACAAACGATATTGCAGAGACCGAATTAATTTCTTTTTATGACTTTATGCAATGATGAGTAGTTATTGATGATCAAAGTGGATATAATTAAAATACGTACTCGCACTTTGCCTGGCATGCGTTACTATAAGTTTTCCCATTAGTACCACACACTGGTTGATACACAGCTGGACAAATACACTTTTCACAAGGACATTTCCCGTGACATTTTACTGTGGTATATCTGTAAATATTGAAAAGCAAAAGGGTAATTGTCTGGGCAATCAAATACAAATTCCCTGCATAGAAAATAGGAAACGGCACGATAAACACGTAAAAAGTACAAAGTAGAAGATAAAAAAATTACATTAAATACAAGAGTTGCATAAAAAGCGGTAAATTTTGTAATGCTGTACACGTGCTTCAAGGAGTAATTTCTCATCAGCAGCATGAAAATTAAACAATTTCACAGCTACAATTCAAAAGTAATAAAACAAGTACTAATTACCAAATATATCGAAATGGGTAGCCAAATTCAGTACCAAGGACATCCACCGAGTGCCATATACGGAGTGACGCCTAAGTATTTTAAGGGGTTAATATTTCGATAAAAACAGTAAATTTCTGCAAATCGCAACGTAAGGTATTTTTTTAATTTCAGAAATGTCGGTGAATACCGTCGAGGAACTCTTGTCTACTAGCAGTGGCAGCGGCCCAATATAGACTTAATTTCAAAGCGTACCTACTTATTGCCTTGTTGACTAGATCAGGTATATACACAAAAAGAAAAAAGTTTAGGATCCCCTGATATATTGTTCATTTATAGATCAGAATTATTTTAGCATTAAAGCTAGTGTAGTTTTAATTGAAGAACTAAGCTCTCACAGATGTCATTCAGAGGTTTAATATCGGCTTCATAAGCACATGAAGCATTCATTGCAATCATTACTTAACACAGAATACCGGGGAAGCTTTTAAGTGGTGAATGAAAGGATATGGAGTAAATTCACATACTAAGCCTCTACAAATACATGGTAAAACAGGCAAAGGAACAACGCTTTTATTATTGTTCTTAATCTCGAAGTCACCATGAGGCCTTCAACAACATTCATTCATTAACAGTATTTGTTGGTACATATGATTAAAAGAAGCACAAATATGGCCTAACATTGGCTTGCATTGAACAGGAGTTTTATTGCATGCAAGATAGGCTACCACTTTACTGTCATCAACTTTATTATCTCTTTGCCTTAATGCGATCAGGAAAGGAAAATATACCACACACGACAGAATCGATATTTTCAATGAATACAGATTCAAGAGCTACCCTTAAATACATTGTCAAAATCATCAGTGAAGTGAAAAGAGCTTCAGTAATAATATAAGAACATATTCTTCTGAATATTGTGCCGTGTCTTCCTTTGAAAAATCCATGTTCATGACAGCGATATTGCATGAACCTATTTAATTTCTTTTCACGACCATATACAATGATAAAGAGTTATAGATGATCAAAGTGGACATGATTAAATTACATACTCGCACTTGGCCTGACATGCGTTGTTATACGTTTTCCCATTAGTACCACACACTGGTTGATACACAGCTGGACAAATACACTTTTTACAGGGACATTTCCCTTGACATTTTACTGTGGCATATCTGTAAATATGAACAGCCAAAAAAGTAATTATTTTTACAATCATATATAAATATTCTGCACAGAAAATAGTTTCAACTTAACGAAACTGCACGATGAATATGTCAAAAGTACAAATTAAAAGATGAAATACAGACTAAATTTCACATCGGCACTGTTTACTGCTCTGTGTTTACTTTATTAGGTGTATATACAAAAAGGAAAAAGTTTAGGATAACAAAAAAAAAACTTTGTCTGAATACTGTGAAGTGTCTTCCCTTGAAAATACGGGGACAATTAAAATCGACTTTTATGACAAACGATATTGCAGAAATCTAATTAATTTCTTCTTTGTATGTTTATATTCAATGATGAATATTGATAGTCAAATCATATACAAATTAATTACATACTCGCATTTGGCCTGACATGCGTTGCTATAACTTTTCCCATTAGTACTACACACTGGTTGATACACAGCTGGACAGATACACTTTTTACATGGACATTTCCCTTGACATTTTACTGTGGCATATCTGCAAATATTAAACAGCCAAAAACGGTAAATATATATACAATCATTTATAGATATTCTGCATAGAAAATGCTGTAAAATATAAAGAAACGACATTTGAAAAGCACAAAATAAAAGACAAGCTATAACGGTTCTTGTTTACTGTTCTTACAAAAACAGGAAAACAGCAAACACATACAATGGCCAGGAATTACAATCACAAGCCACAATCTACAAGCAAACTGCACCAGAAAAACAATAATGAAAACAAGAGACAAACATAAATAATGATAGGAACTCGGGATAGCCGGATTTTGTACCGGCACTAGCAAAAGCCAGTGGTAGGGTTAAACCGGTTTATGGGTACCCAAACCTCCCCTTTTTCTATCCCGTTTCCCTATAGTATCATAAACATAAAAAAATCATAAAACCCAATACAGGTAGACTACTAACTCAATGACCACCATCATGGAACAGAAAAAGCATAAGACAAAACGTAATTTTGAAAGAAGGGTCAAAGAGTGCTCGCCGCTAAACTGCCGGCTAGCTCAAGGAATCTAATCTGCTGGTAAAACACTGTCGCACTACGGAAGAAAAATCAAACTCAAAACTCCCCGAAGGGTTTGTTAAAGAGTCTTCATGTATTTCAGTAGACATCGGCAGTATCAGTGAGAGGCCAGTATATATGTAAAGTCTTCAGGTCACTGGAATCCAAAGCCAATTTAACGGATTTATTCTGTTTACTTTCAAAGGGATCTTGTTTACTGCTCTGTTTACTTTACTAGGTGTTTATACAAAAAGAAAGAAAAGTTCATGATGCCCTGATACATTTGTTAAAAAAATAACTGAAAAAAAAACTTTAAGACTGTAATATTCTAGCATTATAGCAAGAAAAGTGTTTACTTGAATGACTTCGCTCTCACAGGTGTATTTTTTGGGTTAAATATCGGCCTCAGAAGCACGTGAAGCATTCATTGCATGCATTTCTTAACACAGAGTATTGGGCAAGATTTTTATTAATTATTTGAAATTTTCATTCACTAAAAATATTTAGTACATAACAGGTAAAACTCCTACGATTTCATTGGATAATCTAACGTCACTATATTTGAACAGTTATTTGTTTACCTTGACAGCGGGATACTTTACCTGACGGCGGGACTATACCTCACGTGACTTCCGGTTTACTATACTTTGCATCTCTTTCAGTTTGTTTTCTTTTCTGTTATGTACTAAATTAATTACGGACTTCTCCCTCGGGAACAGTTTTCCTATAGTGTTGTCTGGTTCGAATAGTGCCCTCGCCTGTCGGCTTGTGCACTATACACGCCAGACAACACTATAGGAAAATGGTTCCCTCGAGAGAAGTCCATAATAGATTAATAGTGGTACGTAGATAATTGTAAGAAGCACAAATATTGCAAATCATTGGCTTTTCATTGAACAGAAATGTCCTTCAAAGATTATTGGATCCCCAGATGGGCTACTACTTTACTGTCATTAATTTTACAATTTGTTTGCATTTTTTTTTTATCAGAAAAGGAAAATATACTACAGAGGACAAATTGGCATTTTCAATGAAAACAGATTCAAGATCTAGTCTTGAATACATTGTCAAAATGACCAGTGAATGGGGAAAAAACTTCAGGAATAATATAAAAAAAACTTTTTCTGAATACTATGCAGTGTTCTTCCTTTAAAAAATACATGGGCAATTAAAATTCATGATTATGAGGATCGATATATTGCAAAAACCAAATAAATTTTTTTCTATGACTTTATGCAATGTTGAAAAGGAATTGATGAAAAAAGTGGATATAAATGGGGGAAATAACAAAATTACAGAAAAGAGTAGTCAAGAGCATAATTCAAGAGAATAATTTAATTGTTTAGTCGTACTTTGCCTGGCATGCATTACGATAAGTTTTTCCGTTAGTACCACACACCGGTTGATACACAGCTGGACAAACGAAAGTTTTACACGGACATTTCCCTTGACATTTTACTGTGGCATATCTGTTAATATTATACAGAAAAAATAATTAATTATATCCTGATTAAAAATGGTGTAAGATTTACACCGAAGAGACATAAGTTGTCGAAATACGCATATGCAGAAATTGAATTTATAGTAACTTCAGAATTTTGTTATTTGTTTCCACTGGGCTGATGACTCTGCTTGTGGACTGTAAGTCCAGAGGGCATTCACCAACCCAGTAGTCAGTACTTCGGTGCTGGCCCGAAAACCGATTTTGTTTTAAAACTTATAATATCTAAGTTTAAGAAAATTTTGTTTAGAACTAAGGAGTATCTCCTTCTTGCATAGCTCTGTCCTTAGCCGACTTTTGGCTTTCATATTTAGATTCTATTGGAAGTTCGTTCTCTATAACTAAATACCGAAGTCACTGTGAATTTACTTTCTGCATATGCGCATTTCGACAACTTATGTCTCATCAGTGCAGATAAAATCTAAACGTTTGGAAGACCATAAACTCAAAGATGTTTAAAAACTGATATCAGATTTTACACATGTTTCGATAGATATATATATATATATATATCCAAATGTCTTCATTTGATTTGCACTGAAAAGACATAAGTTGTTGAAATGAGCATATGCAGAAATTTACCAAACAACGGCAGTAGAATACCGAAGGAACAAAGCACAAGATTACACAAATCAAAGTCCAGAGACAAGGCAAAAGCAAGAACACCAAAAGACGGAAGACCAAATACACCACACGCCCACAAAACACACGAACATTACATATACAACACAAAAAACTAAAGCACTAACAGTGTGAACTTAGTAAACAGTTCTTCGTTGCCGAAACCGATTTTGTTTTAAAACTTGCAATATCTAAGTTTAAGAAAGAGGAGTATCTCCCTTTTGCATAGCTCTGTCCTTAGCTGAGTTTTCGCTTTCCTTTTTAGATTCTATTGGTAATTTGTTCTCTATTAGATTTTACACATGTTTCGGTATATGGATTCCCAGATGTTTTGATTTGATCTAAACTGAAGAGACATAAGTTGTCGAAATGCGCATATGCAGAAATAAAAGGAAAAAAGGAAAATATACCATATAGAACAAAATCGACATATTCAATGAACACAGATTCAATATATAGTATTAGATAAATTGTCAAAAGAAATCAGTGAAGTGGGAAAAAACTTCAGGAATAATATAAAAAAGCCTTTGTCTGAATATTGTGTAGCGTCTTCTTTTTGAAAAATACACTGGCAATTAAAATCCATGATGTGAGAAACAATATCACAGAAACCGAATTAATTCTTTTTATGACTATATACACTGATGAACCTTCATTGATGATCAAATCATAAATACTTTAATGACATACTCGCACTTAGCCTGACATGCATTACTATAAGTTTTTCCATTATTACCACACACTGGTTGATACACAGCTGGACAAACGCAAGTTTTACACGGACATTTTCCTTTACATTTTACTGTGGCATATTTGTAAATATTAAACAGAGAAAAAATGGTAATTATTTCTACAATTATGTATAAATATCTTGTATAGCAAATAGTGTAACGACAAATATGTAAAATAAAAATAAATGGACCCTGTTTACTGATGTTTACTAGACTATGCATATATACACAAAATAAAATTTAGCACCCCTGATATATAAGGACATAATAGGTAATAAAACATGAAGATTATGATATTCTTAGAATTTTAGCAAGAATAAGGTTAATTTAAATGAAAAACAGCCAATCAAAGATTGCGATCCCCCGCTACCCTTTTTTGGACCCCCTCCCCTTGTAAAAAAAGACAAGTGTTTTTGAAACTAAATTAATCATCGTAACTGTAAAACACCAAAAAGATATGGTTGCTAGGTAGAATTCTAAAAAATAATGGTTCTTTGAGAGTTTCAGGAACTTTACCAAAATTAGAATCAAAGATTTTTGCAACCTGGCTGTTGAAAATCATCATTTTTACAGTAAGGAATTGAAAGAGATATGGTTGCTAGGTAGAATTCCAAAAAATAATGGGTCTTTGAGAGTTTCAGGAGCTTTACCAAAATTAGAATAAAAGTTTTTTGCAATCCGACCATTCAAAATGATTATTAAATCTAAATGGCATCAAAAAAGATACGGTTGCTAGGTAAAATTCCCAAAAATAATGGGTCTTTGAGAATTTCAGGAAATTTACCAAAATTAGAATCAAAGATTCTTTCAACCTGACAGTTGAAATTCATCATTATAACTCTAAATAATTGAAAAAGATATGGTTGCTAGGTAAAATTCCAAAAAATAATGGGTCTTTGAGAGTTTCAGGAACTTTACCAAAATAAGAATCAAGGTTTTTTGCAATCTGACTATTGAAAATGATAATTAAAACTATAAGGCATCAAAAAAGATATGGTTGCTAGGTAAAATTCCAAAAAATAATTGGTCTTTCAGAGTTTCAGGAAATTTACCAAAATTAGAATCATATTTTTGGAATCCAAGTGTTCATACTAGCTGATGACATTAAAATATTGCTTAATTATAAAACTTCATGTTGAAAATTAAAAAATTATTAGTCTTTGACATTTTCAGGAAATTTACCAAATTTGGCACCGGGGTCTAAATTCCGAAAGCTTAGAACGTATTCAAAGAGCAATTCCAATAATTCCTCATGAAAATATAAACCACAAAATCGAAATTATACATAGAGTTCCAGTCGTTCTGATGAGTACTAATTGTTTAACATGTTTTGGCCCCTTAAGGGCATGCTCCCATGGGGTCATACCAAAAGTCCGCTATCATCAGTAAATGAGATGCATATAATCGAACTTTGGTTTTATGCATTTTAAACATTTATTGAAATTATGGATTTCCTTTGTTTGAGTTCTAGTGCTGCTGATGAGGAATAAATTTCCGAAATGGCCATACAGCTCATTAAAATTATTGCAGTTGGAGTTAACATGTGTTATTGTCTCATGTTCATTTACTCCATATCCCTTCTTAAAATATTTAATACAGGAGTTTGTCTTTTATTGCAGTGTGGAGTTGGTAAAACAATTCCCCGTGGTAGAGATGTATACTCTTTATTTTTCTTAGATATGGTGTATTTGTACATGAGATAATATCTCATGTGTACACTTTGTTCAATTACTATTATCATAAAATTTATGAAAATTCTAAAACCGAAGGCTTAACTCCCTCCATCGTAGTTTTGTCCTTAGCTATATTTGATATTACTGAATATTTGGATTTCGTTTGGTTTTTATGCATTTTAAACATTTATTGAAATTATGGATTTCCTTTGTTTGAGTTCTAGTGCTGCTGATGAGGAATAAATTTCCGAAATGGCCATACAGCTCATTAAAATTATTGCAGTTGGAGTTAACATGTGTTATTGTATCATGTTCATTTACTCCATATCCCTTCGTAAAATATTGCATACAAAGGTTCAGCTTCCAAACGTGAATACTTCAGAAGATTTCGCTTATTACTGGATATCTCGAAATACATTTTCGCTCATTTTCCGCCCTGAGGGCAAATTTCAAAATTCCGAAACCTTCGGCACAGACAACTTTTATAGTGTTACTTATACCCTTATTACAAGGTTTCTGCGATTTAAGGTGTAAGAGGAGTTCCAGCGGAATCGATTTTTTCGTTTTTTGGACCCCCTAGAGGCCATGCCCTGAGGGGTCATACCAAAGTTCCGACACCCTCTGTGAAGTTGCTACATAATATGTGAGTCCATATCCGAGTTTCAACTTTCTAGCCCAAATGGCCTTGGAAATTTCTTCAATTATTGGATATCGCGAAAATTCGTTTTCGCCCATAATTTGCCCCTAGGGCGTTTGACCTAAATTCCGAATCCACAGTGCGCTACTTCTGATCATACTCAAGTATGGTGCCGAGTTTCAAATTTGTATCTCTTATAGTTCTAGAGCTATCTGGGAGCATTACAAACGCACGTACGTACATACGGACGGACTGCATTACATAATCCCCCCGCTTTCGCTAAGCGGGATGGGGATAATAACTGTGTTCTCATTGGTGTGATTATTGTATTTAATATTGACTTCACAAACGCGCGTGAAGGATGCATTGCACGCATTTCTAAAAGTATAATATCGACCGGCTTTTGATTTGAGTATTTAAACACGTTTGTTGAAAACGTGTATTCATTATCGGTTAGGATGGTACACAGAGATGATTGTGAGAAAAATGTAAAGTATTCGGTATGTAATGAACACGAATATCCTTCGCAGTTATTGGAAAACAGATTTATTTCCACTATACTGTCAGCCGACATGTTTGGAAAACATTTAATTGTGATGTCATTGCAGTGCAACGTTTAATTTGACGGATGTCATTTGCTTCCTCTATCGCAACACTGCCTTCGCATAACACGGTACGGAATCGTCTAAACTAAGCTGGGTTAAAACATCCTTTGCTGTCTGACAGACATCGCCTAGCACGTTTGGTGCGACGGTACAACGTAAATGGGTAAGAATATTGTGGAGGATCCATCGGTCAGACCAGAGTGAGTTTCTTCTCTAACATTCACTCCGTTCATACCATTAATTTAGAATTGAAAAATCACTGAAAGTTCTCAGGGACAACCTTACTACGAACAATTATCTTTGTAGCAGATAAAAGTTTGCTGCATCAAGGGAATTAAAATTAGAATTAGAAGCCGTCAAGCATAATCCACCTGTTGACGAGGTCGACAGAATGAATCTGAATGGGTAAATATTACTGTATCCTAAAATAGCACTTTGATTTCATGGAAAGAGTTTAATCTAACACCCGTTTGTATTTTCGTTGAATGACAAATATCCCACAGGAGGACAAATCGACATAGATTCAAGGTCTTCTTAAATACATTGTCAAACTAGAGGTTCAGAGACTGAGCCTGTATCTTTCACCTGGCAAAAGAATAAATAGCAGGTTCTGTGCTGGCGGTCATGTTTTTTGTTGATTCGGAAAGAAATGAACAATCTTTGTAATGGACCTTCTATGCATCATTCCTGTAAAGTTAAGTTGGATTTGCTTTAGTGGTTTTAGAGGAGTTGATGATTTCCCGTAAAAGCCAATGTCGCATTAATTGTCACTCTTGTTGCCATGTTGTTTGTTGGATTGGAACGAAATAAGCAATATTTCTAAAGGCCTCCAACACATCATTCCTGTAAAGTTTGATTGAGTTTGCTTTGGTGATGAAAATGTGAAAAGCTAACGGAGAGAAGATGGCAATAGCTCGCACAGACGTTTTGTGTATCTGTGCGCTTAGAAAAACAATCATTTGAGGAATGATGTCAGAAAGATCCCATATCTTATGACTGCGCTGTAACTTTCCCTGAAAAACGCATTGGTAAAACCCATCATGTGATAAACTATGGCAGAAAATCAACTAGCAGTTTTTCGTTGAGGACCGTATAAGGTATTTTATTCTTAAACACTAGCAAATCTATCCCATTTTTGAGCAAAAAAGGCAACTTTGTGAAATTTTTACAAAACCATTCTTGAAAATTGTCAAATATTTCTATTTTTATCAGATATGACAATCGAGGTCAAGTATTTATTTCTACTTTTACTATTTCACTACTCTTACAGGTAAAATCGAAATTGATGCCAATCTTGAGTGCAACAAGTATATGTTTTGTACGATCGTTATTGTTTTGAAACAATATTATCGGAGTTGTCTACAACCAACATAGTTATTTAGCAGGTAACTAACTCAGTTTCTCCGAAAAATATATAGTTTAAACAACGAGTAAAATAAATAAAACTAGCGCAGTCGGAAACGACAGCAAATCCCCTCGAACGCATTTTTGGTAATGAAATGAATTTATTCCAAACTAAAAAAAAACCAAACTATTTCAATTTATTATCTGCAGCCTCATCATCATCCAAGATGCAACTTTGGACAAATTATAATTTCTGTACTAGTAAATAATATAGGTATGGATTAAATGCAAACTTAACCCAGGGACCCTTATGCGATAAACGTAAGTCACGGTGACTTATATCCAAAATATCATTACTCTTTAAGTTCTAATATCTCAAATATGAACCTCAATGCAAACTTTAACCGGAGTCATTGAAGCATAAAATGTTGGTCAGAATTTTCATCTGAAGAGCACCACTCTCCAAGACGCATCCACTGACCAAAGATGATTGATGTGTCACATGTAGTTTTTCCAATATGAACCTTAACATAACCTTAACCAGAGTCATTGAAGCATAAAATGTAAGTCACAGTGACCCAATTATCATCTGAAGCAGCATCACTGTTCAAGACGCATCCACTGACCAAAGGGGATTAATGTGCCAAATGTAGTTTCTCAGATATGAATCTTAACGCAAACTTTAACCTGAGGTGGGACGAACGGACGGACAGTCTGTCGGACGGACGGACGGGTGAGATGTTATATCTCCTCCCCAATTCCATTGGGCGAAGGGATAAAAAGTAGTGGAGGTATAATTCTATAAATTATTCAATAAATGACAACAATGATTTTTTTAAAATCTACTTCAATAAGATGGACATTTAAAAATAACACAAAATGGTTTAGTATGTTTAGTTCATCATTTGATATTAATAATTTTTTTAACGTGGACTTTGATATTTATAAAAATTCAAAAGAATATGAAAAACAAATTTTCCATAGATGTGCTTAACACATAGATTAGTTTAGGATTTTTTTCTATCATCTCCAGTACGGTTTGATAAATATTAAAAGCTGGTGGTGAAGCTGCTTTTGTAATATTTTTTTTATTTGTTTTTTAATATAAATATTGCTTTTATCAAAGGCATCCAAAAATATATATGACTTAATAAATGGTGATGTATAAAATCTTTCTTTGGAACAATTACACAATAAATATGGAATCAGAGCAAATTAGTGCTTCAAAATCTTTCAAGTCAATAATTATGAACTGGAGTATCAATTTTCCATTTATTTCAACTATTTTGAAAAGTAAAAATGGCTCAAGAGATATGTATAATATACAAATTAAAAATGATACTACATCAAAAGGGCAATTAAAATGGACTGAAATACTGAATATTGAGTTCCTCAACTGGAAAAAGATTTTTGTTTACCATTTAGAGTCACTAATAATACTAAATTGCAGTGGTTGCAATACAGAATTAATCATCGCATTACTGCTACAAATCAGATTCTTTCAAAAATAAATATTACTAATAACTCTGACTATACTTTTTGTGAAACTAAGTCAGAAAATATATTTTTAATGTTCCTCGTTAAACTGATGACTGGTTTCATGTGAATGGTATAAATATGAAAAAGAAAGGAAATGGCTTAAATGTCAAGGAGACAACATCCCATATCCAGGTTAAAACGACCAAAAACAAAACATCTAGGGGTCACCATAAGGTCTTCAACACAGTGAGGAACCTCACACCATATAGTAAGCCCTAAATGGCCCCGAAAAGGTAAAAAGTGAATAAATCAATGGAAACAAACCACATCCAATAACCCAAATATCAAGAAACTTAAATTTTATAAGAAGACAAGGACAAGCCAATGACCAACATATTCCTGACTTTGGACAGGCGCAAAAATTGCAGTGGGGTTAAAACTCGTTTTCTTGGATCCAAACTCTCCCCCTATGTGTGGTGAATGGCTAAAAATAAATACACAAAAAAACTCACAGTAACAATCAAACTAGAAAAAAGTCCAACTTATCAAGACGAGTACCCTTACAATGAAGTACATAAAACATGAAGACAATCCATACAGGTACTGTCCGGACAAATGCTCGCAGTTACTGACAGCTAGCTAAGGACATAATTTCCGTTGACTATGATATCAAGCCTTCTTACATATGAAATTTCAATTAAAATACTTCTTAATAGATTTGGTATAACAACATCATCAATTATGAAAGAAGAACATGATATTGTGCAATACCAAATACTGCCAATATGAAGAATTGTTTAAATTTAGTTATGGTGTATGATCAATATTTTTGCCAACAAAACCAGAAGTAAAGATTTAACAACAATGCTGTATTTATATCCTTAATGAATACGTTTGTTCAATGGATTAATAAGTTTGGAAGGACAATTTTTGAATTTATGCGCTTTGTAAATTATATTTCCTTAGAAGTTTGGATGTGGAATTGCCCTGATGAATAAGAGCCCTGCATGTAGAACCAAATTTTCTTAATGTCAATGTATCTATAATAAAATTTAGAGAATGTTTTTATCAATTTATGATATCTAAACCCTTGATGCAGAAGTTTTTCATTGAGACAAAGATTTCGGTCGTTGAAGTCAGAAACATTACTACATACTCGTGCATATCGAACAAGTTGTGAAATGTAGACCCCGTAAGAAGGGGCTAACGGAACATCGCCGTCGAGATGGGGGAAATTGACTATAGGGAATGAGAAATCATCCCTTTTATCATAAACCTTAGTGTTTAACTTTCCTTGATTTATTGATATATCAAGATCAAGAAAAGGAGTATAGTCACTGCTGCTATTGGATTTATTTAAAGTAAGTTCTGCAGGATAAATTTCATCTGTAAATTTAGAAAATTCAGGATTATTTAAAGCCAAAATATCGTCCAAATATCTATATGTATTGTTAAATTTATACCATTCACAAAGTATACCATTCACAAAGCTCAACTTTATCTTTGGTAAAACATCCAATATCTTTAAGGTTGACCCATATAATATAATAATTATATATATTAAACAATATATTTTTAATGCAAGTTGTTTTAACAAAGATCTTCGTTTCAAAGACTTAAGAAAAAATGAATTACATGTATAAAAGATGTTATATGTTTAAAGTAAGAAGGTAGACCATTTTGATAAAATGTGGGAGAAATTTGAAAGCATATTTATATAATTTCAGTAGTATAAAAACAGGGCAAGACTCAAATTAGTTAATTCCCTCTATATCCTGTCTCTCTTTCTCTTTCTTTCTCTCTCTTACCTATACTAGGTCTCCTATGAAATGTATAAAAAAATCAACATATTTGTGAGAAAAATAGTTTATGACATTATGTTAAATGATTGTTTATATTTAATTTTGTACTTGTAATTTGAAATTGTATGTTGAAATTTTGAAATATTAAATAAAAAAAAAAATAAATAAATATATATTTTTATCACAAAGAAAGGATGACAGTAAACACCTACAATGGCCGAAAACTACAATCACATGCCACAATTCACAAGCCAACTTTAGTGAACACATACAATGGCTTATAACTACAATCACATGCCACAATTTACAAGCGAACTGCTCTAGACTATATCTATGTTGAATAGTCATTGATGACCAAAGTGGATATGATTAAATTACATACTCGCACTTAGCCTGACATGCGTTACTATAGGTCTTTCCATTAGTAGCACACACTGGTTGATATAAAGCTGGACAAATACAGGTGTTACAGGGACATTTTCCCTTACACTTTACTGTGGCATATCTGTAAATATAAACACAAATTAAAGATAATTTTATCTCCTAATAGATTTTTGTGTAAACTATAAAAAAGGTACAAGCACAAAGTAGAAGATGGAATATAAATAATTTTTAAATCGTCTTCAGGTGAAAAATTGTTTAAATCTATTCAAAACATGAGAAGTTGTTTGGATTTGAAAAAATATATAATTAATTGTGCTGATTCATTTAACTTAACGTGTAAAAGTACTTTTTGAAATATCTTTGAGAATTGTCAATCAATATTACACTCGCATGTTGTAACATTGTGGTTCCGAAGTCACATGTCCAAAATGAAAGACAATTATACCTAATATATTAACACCCAATAACACTTAAAATGTTGTAAAATTAACCATGAAAGGATATGGAGTATTTTGGAGTTATAACAAAATTACCGAACAGAGTTGTCAAGAGCCGAAGTCCATTAGACAAAAAGACAAATCAGGTGATAACCACCTGAACAATTGGCGATGCACATGAAACAAAGTCTCTACAAATACATGATTAAACCAAGCAATGGAACAACGCTTTTATTGTTGGTCTTCATCTTGAAGTCACCATGATGCCTCCAACAATGAGCTTTGCTCATAACATATAGTAAGTTCAAGACGGTCCGTAGCACCGTTTGGAGAGGAATTAATTTCTAAATGTCGAACAACGCTACAACAATGAATCTTCTTTTTTGTGCATAGATGCGGGATTGTCAACAAACATAAAATTAACTGGCAATGTGTTCATACAACTGCCGGCATCCGACAAAAAGACTCATAAAAGACAATCACAACATATAAACAACCACAGAGCAGTCATCGAGTCAATTGCAAGAAACCCCCCCCCCCAAAAAAAAAACACCAAAAAACTGACTATATTAAAAGGACATCTCTGACAGTGTTCATTGAAGTAGTAAGGAGCTATGAAAGAGGTTTAGTGGCAATAAATACTTTGTATTGATTTTTATGAAGTACCGAGTAGATGTAAGGGAGTTGATTGATTTCATCATCGACTTTGATGCCAAAGGATGCTTAATCTGAATTGTGATTTTTAACAATCTCGTTCGTCGATATTGTAGTAGGAGTATAAGTAGGGTTCCTGATGAACTTCCAATACCAATGTCCTGATCAAATCAGTCGAGAGTCGAGAAAGTGTTTTTATACAAGAACAGTATGTTGTTAGAAAAGTTCACTTATCAGAAAACCCAATCTGAGAGAAATATATTTATGACGTGGCCTGGTATATTAAGATTTAATATACATCGGTAAACGAATGCCAAACAAAAAGGAGGAAAAGAGAAATTACAAAATAAAAAAATCCAAAAACACGGTAATTCATATCCAACATGAATCGGGACAGCATGACAAAGACAAAACAAATAGATAAAAATGAACAAGAACGCCATATATCTTAAGCACCAGCAATGTGAACCCATACAAAAGTTTGATGTATCATCAGGTACTCTGGTAGGGTAAGCATGATTTGTTCCACGCGTATGTAAAGAATTGATCTAATTAAATCTAATAAAAATCTTTTTTAAGCAAAGTTTCAAGTAGTGTCATACGGTTACATTAATCCGATAAAACAATGGAAGTAGAATATAATAATCATTAATATTATATAGCAATTTAATATTGTTAAATAATTTTCAGAAATGAAGATCATGCCGAAACAGTTTCAAAATTTTGCAATTCACTTTTCTCCGTATTTACAACTTTCCCTTTATGTCTATATAATCTATAGCATTTCCAATTTTAGTAAACATACTTGGTAAACGTCTGGAACGTTAATAAATAAGCAAGTTCTCTGTAATGCTAGGGCTTATTAAAAGATATACTTTAAAGTAAATAATGGGTCTGTGTTCTTACCTACACTTAGCATGACAGGCTGATTTATGAGTTTTGCCGTAAGTGTGTTTGTACTTACCTACACTTAGCATGACAGGCTGATTCATGAGTTTTGCCGTTAGTATCACACACCGGACTGATTTCCACCCTGGTAGAAATACATGTCCTCTCACATGTACATGGACATTTACCATTACAGTGCACTTCAATATTGCTGAAAATGAAAAGTATTTCCACATTTGGTATAAAAGTACAAGTATTTATCAAAATGTCGTTCAGTGATCGGTCGAAGGAGAGTATATCAATCGGGTCAATGTAAACATACAACTGAATATCAATTGCTCGAATTTTTAAAATTTTCATAGTGAGTATAAAATCGGAAATTGTCATTTTGAAGGACCAAAAATGTTGCAGATGAGAAATTCTACAATTAATAACTCAGTAAATATCATCTCATACAAAAACATGCGAAGTTACTTCTTTTCCAGTTGTTTGTGCAGTGAAATACAATGCATGATTTTGCATTTATAGAAAGTTAAACGTTCAATATCAATACGGATTCTGAGACTCTCATGTCATTACGAAGCGTCAGCTAAGGCCTGATATTCGTCGAGGAATACTAACGTAGCTGCTATGGTATGTCTTAAACTGTTTACTACATACCTTCAATAAGTGTTTATCATCATATTCAGACTAAAACCGGTGCAAGGGCAGTCTTAAACTTACTATGAAGTAAGGGCAAAACTTAGGCCACACCAATTTAATTTCTGGTTCGTCGGACCCGCCCGCACGTATTTTTTCAAAAGTGAAATAAAAATAAAAATAAATTTTTCCCGCATTCCGCCCCTTTCCGGTCCGGACTGAATTTTAAAATTAGTTTCTCGCTTCCTGTTGGAGAAAAATCTGTTCACATGGTTTACGTTTGCTGACAAATTTGACAAGTTTACTTGCCTTTAATTGATATATTTTGTAATATATTTCATTATAAATGCCGATATATTCAAAATGTATTATGGTTTAAGTAGTAAACATGCTTCATCGATTTTTGACGCCGAAAGAACAACGTGCAGCGAGGTAAGTTCGTAATCGGTAAATCATTTTAGTCTTTTTTATATAACAACGATTTCTGTACGAATCATTGCCTGTCAGCTTTGAAATATTGAAAAACTTGGTATGTTATTTTAACGACTTCCACATTGTCTTTGTGCTATGACATCTTCCACTATGTCTTTTTGCCATGACACCCTTGTTGAACTGAATTATTAAAAATTAAAAACGAAACAAATTGCTATTTTCATGATAAATCTGACCTATTCATAGACAAACTTTATGAAAGGAAGCAGGAAAATTTATTGTTGTATCAACACATAAACTGATCACAACAGGTGATCTGATTATGACCAGCAGATTTATCTGGGGTATCTCATGATCACGAGCTGTCCCTTACATTGTAATAATTATATGTGATGACAATTATTTCTATATTCACACGAGACTCAAGATAATGTTCAAGTTTTCTTAGTTATAGGCAAATTATGAGTGTAGAGAGGTTGAGTTACACATGTAAGTTTGTGCATGGTGCTGTCTGTTTTGTGCTATTAAACAGGGCTAGGTACTTTCATTATCTGACTTGTTCTGCATACATGTATATGCGAGTTACATGTAGGTAGTGTTTGCACTGTAATCCTCACTGTGCTTGTTGTCTATATTTGATATAAAAATTTCTCCAGATTATGTCAGTATGACCAAGATTTCAATTTGAGCTTTGTACCAATCCTTGCAGCAATTAAAGAATGTATTACAAACTTGATTAATGTCTCTACATGGTAGACTGTAGTCTTTGAAGTTATCTATATTCTAGTAAGCTGGCCAGTACTAAGGTGCTGGCAAATCGACATAACTCATAATTTTGGAATATCCATACCCTCGTGCAGTGACTATACACTTAGTTAGTTTTTGGTGTCACCTTTAAATAAGCTTAGTTTTTTGTGCACTTTATACATTTCTGATTCTGTTACTTGCTAGGCCTCTAAACAGTATATATTTTTGTCTGTCTTCCAAATGTTTTCATTTTATCTGGGCTAAAGGATACAAAAGAATGTATAGTTTGTCAAAATGAGTACTGAAATTGACTAGGGCTAAAGTATTTTCATTTTTTGAATAAGTACTATGGTAATGATCATGTGAGAATGCAGTCTAACTAATATAAATAAAGAAGCAACTTCTTGCTTGAGTTGATCTTGCTATATTTTAATTTGCAATAATTTGAGGTCATGATTGTTTTTCTGAGTTACAAAACATGTGTATGAATAATCAAAATGGCACAGAACATTTTATTCAATTATAACCAAAATTAAATTGAGAGATTGAAACGAAAATAAACATGATAAATATTCCAAATATATTGGTGAGAATAAAAACAAATAAACATTCCAGATATATTGGTGAGAATATAATCAAGACAAAATGCATTTATGTGTTCTTCTTACACTACAAATGTATCTGAGATTAATGGAACCATTTAAGAGTTAATATGAGATAACACCAACTTAATCAAATAAATATTTTATATGTTTTCCAAAAACAAAAATAAATTTAAAGAAAAATAATAAAGTACTCCCTCGCCCCTGTATTTTGGTACTCGCCTCTAAATAATCAATATTTAAAATAAAAATTAAAAAATTTTCTTATCGCTCGCTCCCCCCAATTTTTTATGCCAAAAAGTCCGAAGAACAAGAAATTAAATTGGTGTGGCCTTACTTATAAGAAGCAGGAGATGCTTAATCTACCGGTACACCTGATCTCACCCATGGTTTTTATTGGGTCCCTGTTGTTCATCTGTATATGTGTCTTCATTTTTCTTTTTTTGTCCCGTACTCAAGTGGTGTCCTTGTTTCTAAGTGTTTCTGATGTTGCCTTTCTCCATGGATTGTTCGTTCTTTGACTAACGGTTCGGTTCTCACTTACTTTTATACCAAAAATGTTTTGATTTCTTAATAAAATTACATCATACATTTCTATAAGAGTGTTTTTTCTTAGGTGTTTGATAAACAACTGAGCAATGTTTTTATTTCACCGAAATTTTTAGTGTACGGAACACGATTTCATCAATATTTTAAACTTTTAAATGAATGTCGACAAATTTTAACATTCAGGTTAATTACAAAGGGCTTAACCTCTAGTATTTTTTTCTTTGCAGTACAATGATTAATACTTACTGACAATGAGCAAAACATTTATTGGGAAAATCTCTTCCGTCGATGCCACAAACAGGGGCGTAGTCATTTGGACAATTACATGGCGTAGGACAAGGACATTTTCCATTACATTTTATATTGACGTTTCTACAAAAATAGTAGTATGCAATTTAACACAGACCTATTGTGAAGCGAAAGCGTTTCATTGTGTTCCTAATCTTGAAATGATTTTGTTATAACGGCACTGCTTTGCGTTGACTATATGTGTATTAACGGTTAATACAGAAATTGGAGTACCTAGTAAACAAAGTGAAAAATAATTACGCGAGTCAATATAAATTTAGAACAAATTGTCATTTGTCTATCCAATTATTTAAATAATTCAGATTTGGTATGCCTTTGTATCACGGTTTATCTCAAAATGTAGAAAATAGGCATAAAAGAATTTCTCCAAATTTGAACATGAATTGTTATTATGAACCTTAATGTAATATTAAAATATTCTGCTGCGTAATTGGTGCATTTTATCTTGTTGCTGGTTAATTGTCAAATTGTACACTAAACAAATCGTCAAATTTTAAACATTTTCTAACTGGTCAAAAAGTCAGATATTAGGTGTTTTCACTTTCATGAAGGACAATCATCTAAAGATTGAAAGGTGCATTTCTTTTCGTTCCTGTGTATAAGTGTATTTTATGTGAAAAAAATAATACAATAAAAAATGCAAATTTGTGAAAAGTATGGCAAATTCAAAGTTTACTTTTGGTCCGAGATTGAATGATAAAGCATTGATTTTGCTCTTATTTTGACTTCACGATGAAGAACAACAATAAAAACGTTGTTCCATTGCTTTCTTTTACAATGTATTTGTGCCCTCCAATATAAACTTTTGTTGTGGTCATACAAATTGCAAGCTGCATGAAGTAATGATTTAAAATTTCAAGAAGACAGTGGAATACCATACATGTTTCCTGTCTTTTAGCACTTAAAAATATTAAATCGGTGATCTAACGGAGAAGCCCGATATTAATCGGTATTGACAGTATCAAATTATTGAAAATCCTCTAAGGTGCCTTTCTTTTCTTTCCTGTGCTTATATAAAAAAAATAAGTACAATAAAAAATGTAATTTTGTGAAAAATATGACAAAATCCAAGTCTGCCTCTGGTCCAACAATTGAATGATAAAGCTTGACTTTGCTCTTAATTTGGCATTGTGTGTCCAAAAGATAATTGTAGTATGTTTAACAGAGGTTGCTGACTGTTTTCATCCCACGCGACGGAGGGACATGGTAATGGTCTGCGTCCGTGTGTCCGTGCGTCCGTCCGTCCGTGTGACCGTGTGTCCGTGTGTCACGTTTTTGTGTGTGCAACACCTCAAAAACCGCTGATCAGAATTTATTCAAATTTTACAGGATTGTTATTCACCATTAGTACTAGATCTAATCGCATCACCATTTTGGTTCGTAAAATTTTGTTGGAGTTATGGTACTTTGATTATTTCCACATTGTTATACAATGGCAAATCTTGTGGACGCAACTCCTCAGAAACCGTTGGTCAGAAGTTATTCAAATTTTACAGGATTGTTAGCTTGCATTAGTACTAGATAATATTGCATTACCATTTTAATTCGACAAATTTTGTGGGAGTTATGGGACTTTGATTATTTCCACATTGTTATACAATGGCAAATCTTGTGGACGCAACTCCTCAGAAACCGCTGGTCAAAATTCAATCAAATTTTACAGGATTGTTAGTCACCATTAATACAAGATCATATCGCATCCCCATTTTGATTCGTTAAATTTTGTGGGAGTTATGGGACTTCGATTATTTCCACATATTGTTATACAATGGCAAATCTTGTGGACGCAACTCCTCAGAAACTGCTAGTCCGAATTCATTCTAATTTTAGTCGCCATATGTACTAGATCACATCACATCGCCATTTTGATTCGACAAATTTTACGGGAGTTATGGGACTTCATCGACTTAATGCATACAACAACATAGGAAGACTTTGTGGACACATCTCGTCATAATCCAATTCAGGAATTTTGCTGAAATTTTGCTTGGCTGTTTGCCACCTTATGCAGTTGATCATATCCTGCCGCCATTTTGATTCGTAAAATTTTACATGAGAAATGGGACTTTATGGACTGTACTGCAGCGGCGGGGCACATAGCTACGCGTAGCAATCTTGTTATTTCTGGCGTCAACTTACACATAAAACTACAAATACAAGCATCATGTCTTTTTAGGGTACTAAAATATTTATTTGGTCATTGAACATTAGTCTTATAATAATTCTGATAAATCAGTAATTGGGAGTGTCATTATAAAATTCCCTCAGTAGTTTTGAATATGCAATATAAAAAGTCTACATTTAGATCCTTAAGACATGACAGACTAACGTTTGTATTTGTTCCTAGCTCTGATTTGTTGAATTAGGGATTCTACACCTGCTATATCGGTAACAAATTTATGGAAGTAGTTTCAATAAAGAACAGTTTATGTTTCGGGTTTTGTGAAATATTTATAATTTTAGAACAATCCTCATGTTGTTGTCCTTTGGGGGGTCAATACATAGAATTATATTCTGTACTACATTTGGTTACACAAACTTTGACACAGACTAGTCAACTAAATCAAATATATATACATTAACACTTACTTGCAATGTGCATAACATTTGTTGTTGTAAGTGTTTCCATCTTCGCCACAAACAGGTGCGTAAATTTTTGGGCACTGACATGGACAGGGACATTTCCCTCCACATGCTA
Source organism: Modiolus philippinarum (assembly GCA_002080025.1). Lineage (NCBI taxonomy): Eukaryota > Metazoa > Mollusca > Bivalvia > Mytilida > Modiolidae > Modiolus > Modiolus philippinarum. The sequence continues at coordinate 75,135 of MJUU01062808.1, forward strand.
TTCTGATGTTTCTGCGCAAATACATTACAATTTACACTTAAACAATGAATAACCTATCAATAAATAGGAAAACGTGCCGATTTAACCAAACAATGCATCATCCAGATGTAGTTGACATTTCAGTTCTTTTGCTAGTGCCAGTACCAAGTCCAGCTGTCCCGAGTTCCTATCGTTGTCTACGTTTGTCTTTTTTCTTATTCGTATTCTTCATGTGTAGTTCCATGGCAGATTCTGGCATGTAATTATAATTTTCAGCCATAGTAGGTGTTTCCTGTTATCCATTTTTTACATGGAGTTCAATTGCTTTGTTTGACCATGTATTTGTGCCCTCCAATATAAACTTTTGTTGTGGTCATACAAGTTGCAAGCTGCATGAAGTAATGATTTAAAATGTCAAGAAGACAGTGGAACACCATACATGTTTCCTTTTTCTTAGTACGGAAAAATATTGAATCTGTGATCGATATTAATCTAAGGTGCATTTCTTTTCTTTTCTGTGCTTATATAAAGAAATAAGTGCAATAAAAAATGCAATTTTGTGAAAAATATGACAAAATCAAAGTCTGCTTCTGGTCCAAAAATTGAATGATAAAGCTTGACTTTGCTCTAAATTTGGCATTGTGTGTCCAAAATGACAATTGTAGTATGTTTAACAGAGGATGCTGATTGTTTTCATTTCTGGTGTCGACTTACACATAAAACTACAAATACAAGCATCATTCCTGTTTCAAAAGTATATTGTATATAAATCAGACAGAGACACCTTGATCAGAAATGAAACTTACTCAAATTGAATATTTAAGATGTATCAAAACACAATGACAAATTGCTGTGACAAACAGCTTCCATTTGATGTTTTTAAACTACATCACACAATTATTCTCTAATTCTGTACCAAAGTATGAAAAAGGCTAAAAGTAGCATACAGCATTATTATATAACAGCTGTTTCTGGCTAATTTTGTGACACCATTGGCTTAAACTTCACACTTTATCTTAAAGTCATCATACATACATGCTTTGCGCTAACAATATTTCACGACTTGCTTTATATTTTTTAATTTTTCGTGTAACATGTAAGGTGTGAAATCAACGATTCATTTTTGAACTTTTCAATTTTAAAACTTTCTTTGACAATTTTTCTAAAGTTTAAACTTCAAAAGACTATACATTTCCTGAAAAGATCATACATTCTTTACATAATGTGAAAATTTCATGAAATATTTATAACTTCTAATAAATGTCCGAAGTGTATGGGAAATCTACCTACAAATTTGCACATTTGTAGCCATTGAAAATCATGTCTTTTTAGTGTACTAAAATATTTTTTTGGTCATTTAATATTAGTCTTATAATAAATCTGATAATTCAACAAGTGTGGATCGTATTGCAAGGCAAAACCAAGTCCCCTACCGGTAGAACAAAGCTTTATTACACTAACAAAAATGGTAAAATATGTTTTCTAAGTCCAAGGCCCATCACTCCATCAAAAATCAGTAGAAAGGAACCAAACCTTAACTTAATATGTAACTCATTAAGGGAAACTCACATACAAAATAAAAGATCAATACGATTTAGAAACAAGAGGCTCTCAAGAGCCTGTATTGCTCACCTGGGCCACGGCTGACATATGCAGTTAAAATAGTCCCAATGTTTAAGGGCATTATTTTCAAATTTGTTAATAGACATTGATGCTATATTATCATAAGTTAAACTATGTTCCAGACTAGCAGCTATTTTGGACGGGGTGCAGTTCTTTTCGCCAAGTTTGGATCCAATTGGCCCAGTAGTTTCAGAGGAGAAGATCTTTGAATGTCTTTTCCCATAGGGTCCAATGTTATAACTATAATCCTCATTGGCGGCCATCTTGGATATAGTGCGGATCTGAAAAAAATTTTTTTTGCAGGAGACCATCTAAGGACTACTGTGGCCAAGTTTGGTTTCAATTGGCTGAGTAGTTTCAGAGGAGGACCAGACTAGCAGCTATTTTGGATGGGGTGCAGTTCTTTTGGCCAAGTTTGGATCCAATTGGCCCAGTAGTTTCAGAGGAGAAGATCTTTGAATGTCTTTTCCCATAGGGTCCAATGTTA
>MJUU01062808.1:79139-98169 GCA_002080025.1 Modiolus philippinarum
TATAGCGCGGATCTGAAAAACAACTTTTTTGCAGGGGACCATCTAAGGACTATTGTGGCCAAGTTTGGTTTCAATTGGCCCAGTAGTTTCAGAGGAGAAGATCTTTGAATGTGTTTCCCATAGAGTCCAGTGTTAAAACTATGATCCCCGCTGGTGGCCATCTTGGATACAGCGCGGATCTGAAAAACAACTTTTTTGCAGGGGACCGTCTAAGGACTTTTGAGGTCAAGTTTGGTTTCAATTGGCCCAGTAGTTTCAGAGGAGAAGATCTTTGAATGTCTTTTCCCATAGGGTCCAATGTTAAAACTATGATCCCGGCTGGCGGCCATCTTGGATATAGCGCGAGTCTGAAAAACAACTTTTTGCAGGGGACCATCTAAGGACTATTGTGGCCAAGTTTGGTTTCAATTGGCCCAGTAGTTTCAGAGAAGAAGATCTTTGAATGAAAAGTTTACGCCGGACGGACGACGGAAAAGTGATGGCAAAAGCTCACCCTGGCTATAGCCAGGTGAGCTAAAAAAGTGCGGAAAACTGACATTTTACTACAATTTTCTAATTCCAAGGGTCATAACTCGTCAAAAATCACTGGAGCGGAACCAAACTTAATCTTGATCTGTTACTCATTAAGTAAGAGTCATATACAAAATATATAATCAATAGCTGCAACAGTTAAGAAAAAAATGCGGAAAACTGACATTTTACTGAAATTTTCTAGGTCAAAGGCCCATAACTCAGTCAAAAATCAGTAGACCAGAACCAAACTTAATCTTGATCTGTAACTCATTAAGGCTGACTCACATACTAAATATTAGATCAATACCTGCAATGGTTTAGAAAAAAGTGCGGAAAACTGATGCATGCGGGACTGACGGACAGACGGACGGAGTGCAAATCTAAAGTCCCTTTCGGCTATTCGCTGGTAGGGGGAATAATAATTGGGAGGATCATTCCCTCAAGTAGTTTTGAAGATGCAAGATACAAAGTCTATTTTTAGATTCTAAAGACATGACAGACTAACTTTTGTACATGTTCCAAGCTCTAATTTGTTGAATCGGGGGTTCTACAACTGCTATATCGTTAAAAGATTTATGCAAGTAGTTTCAATAAAGGAAAGTTCATTTTTGTTTCGGGTTTTGTTAAACATGTATAATTTTAGATTTTAGAAGTTTAGATTTTATCTACACTGAAGAGACATAAGTTGTCGAAATGCGCATATGCAGAAAATAAATTTACAGTAACTTCGGTATTTAGTTATTGTTACCACTGGGTCGATGCCTCTGCTGGTGGACTGTTAGTCCCCGAGGGTATTCACCAGCCCAGTAGTCAGTACTTCGGAGATGACCCGAAAGCCGATTCTATTTGAAACCTTGCAATATCTAAATTTTTGTAAATTTTGTTGAAACTAAGGAGTATTTCCCTCATGCCAATCTCTGTCCTTCGCTGATTTTGGCTTTACATTTAGATCACATTGGTTAGTTGTTCTCTGTCATGTCAGTTGTTTAATATCTTTGAATAAATGGTCTTCCAAAAGTTTAGATTTTATTTGCACTGAAGAGACATAAGTTGTCGAAATGCGCATATGCAGAAAATAAATTTACAGTAACTTCGGTATTTAGTTACTTAGAACAATTCTAAAGTTGTTGTCCTTTGGGGGTCAATACATAAAATTATATTCTCTTCCACATTTGAGTACAAAGACTTTGACATAGACCAGTCAACTAAAACAAATATATATATACATTAATACTTACTTGCAATGTGCATAACATTTGTTGTTGTAAGTGTTTCCATCTTCGCCACAAACAGGTGCGTAAATTTTTGGGCACTGACATGGACAGGGACATTTCCCTCCACATGCTATTCTGATGTTTCTGCGCAAATACATAACAATTTACACTTATACAATGACAAACACATTCAATAAATAGGAAAACTTGCCGATTTAACCAAATAACGCATTATTCAGATGTAGTTGACATTTCAGTACTGTGAAAATATTTGTGTCTATAAGATTTGAGAGCGTTAAAATGTACATTCATTCCATTCACTTAAGAGATATAACTAGTTGAAATGGCAAGCTGTAGAAACTTAACTTACAGTCACTTCGATATTTAGTAAATAATTACCACTGTGTCGATGACTCTACTGGATAACAGTTACTCAACTCGAGTTAACACCAAACCAGCAGTCATTAATGTATGTACTTTGCTGGTAGCCCGCCTGAAAACTGATTTTATTTGGAATTTAGGAATTATAAATTTTGGAAAATGTATCTGGTGCACAACCTTGTCTTTGGGTGATTTTGGATTCCCATTTAGCTTCTATTGGTTATTTGGTTTTTGGTAAGTTTTTGGAGGAACTTCTTAAAAAAAAAAAACATTTGATCTGCACTGTAAAGGCATAATGTAAGAGAATTAACCATCCATGGAAATTTACTACTAGAATACAATAACTCCAGTATGAGTAATTTAGTAATATTTATTAGTTTTCCTGTACTCATAGTGACTGGGATCGGAAGTATACCTAATGACAAATGTATAGGATTCAACTAGTAAGGATTGAAGACATTGAAAATATGGCAAGGCAAATATTGACATATGTTGAATGTTAATGTTTAATAAAATGCTCAGCAATATCTTAATTTATTATTATTCGGTCTGGAAAACGTTTTCAATATTGATGTTTAAAAAGTTTCAAAATGTTCTCACGATGAACAAAATTATTGTTCATGTAATTTTTTCTCGATATTTCACTTTAAAACTTGGTATACAAATGAGCAAGAATTGTGCTCCTTTACTAGCAGACTTGTTTCCCGCGAGACTGATTTTCTTCTGGGACCAATTAAAGATCATAAAATAAAAAATGCTAGATCCTTCAATCTCACTTATGGATACACTGATTATGTTCTTTCTATTAATAACGAATTTTTGCTACTTGAATCCCATCAATATATCCTGCAGAACTCGAGATATAGGAAACGACAGAAACCGCTAGATCTACATCATGAATTTAACGGTTTATCTCAGTACTAAAATATTCGACAAAAGGGACGAGTTTGATTTCAAAAATTATCAATTTCCCTAATATGGACAGTTATATTCAAACTTTACCTGTTTACGGAGCACATTTTCACAATAATTCGTTACACGAGAGCCAGCGCGAATTATACAGGTTCTTTATTATTAGACAGAGTTATCGCCGTGACCGCCCTATTAGCAAAGGCTTAAATTCGTCTCATAAGATCATTAAAAAGTTCTTTGATAGAAGTCAGTCCCCTTTTGAAAAAATTGAAGTTTCAGTTGGAACTGTGAATCCAAATTCATTTTGTTACTTAAAACTGAGAATAAATTCATAAATCAGTAACTCCAAATATTTAAAACCACTGTCACATCATGACATTCATTCAAATTAGCTTACATATAATATGTTCAGTCGATTTTTTTTGTTATTGATATTGTTTGTTTTTCATTATGCCATAACCATTTACTGCAAAAAATAAAAGTGACAACAAAAGTCCGAATCGATCAAAGGAAGAGACCAGTAAGGAAAATCCGTATAACATTCGACTGAATCAGGGGAACACAATCCGACACAGAACATTTTTGGCAAGCCGTCATATTCCCGACTTGGAACGGGCATTTTATAAATAAAATGAGTTTGAGCAATAAATATTGTCTATTGTCTATTGTCTTAAAATTAGGATGAATATTTCTTTTTACTGTCTACGGTCTTCCAAAAGCAATAAACCATTTGCCAGTTAGAACGGAGTTCCAGACTTTGATCTACAACAACACAGACTAATGCAAAAGGAAACAACTCTAGACCGGGCAAGCAATTAGGGCTTCCAATGTAAAAGTAACCAAAGAAAAAAAATATCTTGATCTGTACGGTAACCAAACATTGTCTTTGTTGAACTATATCAAATTAGTATGACCTGTTGTCTTTTGTTTTTTTGTCTGTTCGTTTTGTTTTATATCTCAGTACATTTCGTATGTCAAGGTGCTGATTTATATGGGTTTCTTTGGTAAATTGACAACTTGTCCGGTGTAACATGATCTTGATTTATTGAAAATGTTAAAGAACGAAAACCATGTCGGTAATTGGCAAATCATCCATTGCTGCTGAATTGCTACCTGACACTACCCAAATAGAAGGGGAGGTTAGCGGCGCCATAAGACCAGTTTAACCCACCATTTCTTTTGAAATGTTTGTACTAAGTCAGAACCATTTCCTGACTTTGCCTGTGGTTTTGGAGATACTTTGTCTGTCCGTCTCTTAGACTTTAGTTCTTGAAATTCGTGTTCTGTAATTTTGTTATTACTCACTTTCAGTAACGTTTAAATAAGTGCATAAATAATAGAACAAAATCTCAAGAATTTATTGTGTGAATGAATGGATTAAAATAATCACTGCAATGTTTCGTTCTATACTTGTATTCTCTTATCGGTACGCTAAGAGTGTTTTCATGGAACCATTCATATGTAATGTTAACGTTGCTATAAAATGTTATGTAAAAGTACGCTTCCTGTTTCTCGTAACTTCCAGTGCACCTGATCTAACCAATGTTTTTTATGGTTCGTGTTGTTCATATTTTTATGTGTATGTGTTTTCATTTTTCTTTTCTGTGCCGTACACTTATCTTTGTTTCTTTGTTTTTCAAATGTTGCCATTGTTCTTGGATTATTCGTTTTAGACTAATATCGATTGTAATAATTATACTACACACTTACTGTCAAAATCACTTGTACTCGAATATTAATGAAAGAGTACTTCGTACGTATCAACAATAGCGAGCAAACCATATTCTAGAATATGGCAAAAAAGACAACGAAAGGATAAAAACAGAAATAATTGACTACGCAGTCTCCATAAAAACAGTTATCTGGAGGAGACAGCACGAGTCTCTTCTGCCACATATCAAGTCAAAATTCTTTTAATGCAATGCTCACGCTTAACTCAATAGACAAATGTTTTTTTAGATAGACAATATATATAGTGTTTTGTTACCATTTGATATATTTAGCATTTGAAGTTTTGATTTACCATGTCTAGATATATTGGTATTCATACATTTTGAACAATCCTTGTCTCTTTACTTTGACATATATAAGCATTTAATACAAAATGAGTTAGAAGCGAGACATTTTCATTCATAAATACTTACTTGCAACGTGCCAAGCATGGGTTATCATAAGTATTTCCGTCTTCCCCACACACTGGTGCGTATATTTTTGGGCACGGACATAACGGCTGACATGGACATTTTCCCTTGCATGCTATGTGGACGTATCTGTAAAATATTAACAAGGTTTAGGCCAGTACAGAGATATAAATACATGATAAAACCGTGTCAATCTAACCTAAGAGTTCTTTCTATCGATATTACCAATTTAAAATATTTATGTAAATAATAGAAAAAAGAAGGGAAACGGGGAATGTGTCAAAGAGACAACGACCCAAAGGGGAGTTATAACAACTCAAAGCCACCATAAGATCTTCAATGAACGGTGAGAAAACATCACACCCAACGGTAGGTCGGAGTCGGCCCCTGAACAAAGAGCAATCAAGTCCAGCGAAATAAACATCATCCTAGACTCCTATAGACATAAAGTAAACAAACTAGAAAAAAGACAAGACACACAAAGGCTTAATTAATTTCCTGACTTAGGACAGGCGCAAACCTGCTGCGGCGGGGTTAAACTAGTTTTATTGGGCCCAAACCTTCCCCCTATACAGCCAATGCGATAAATCAAAAAACAATCGTAACAACAGTAAAATTCAGTTGGCAACAGGACTGAGTCAATTGTGAAAAATGAAACTGAAAGAACTAAATATACAGACATAAACATGAAATCACAAGAGACTACTAGCAGTTAACTGGCATGCATTTTTTCCATCAAATTTTAACAGGAGTAATATGCTTGTAAAAGATATGTACGAAGGATAATGTTAATGATCTAATATAATGAAAGGAGAAATACATTTTGGCTTTGTTTTATCTTAATGAAACCCTAAAATATTTGTTGAACAGTGGAAAGTATTCTGAAAAATAATTATCATTTGATAAAATGAAAAAAGGTAAATCGAAAAAAAAATTTCTGTGGTCCTTAATAAGGGGCCTAAAATACGCGACTTGTCGCATATAAGTTAAACCCCACCAGGAAATTGTAAGAACTTTTAAAATGTGCAGCAAGGGAAACAATCGACTAGGTGTGTTCTACTTACAATACACAGTGTTCCTTTTTTGTGCCTTCTTACACATCCCCTAAAATATATTTTTTTTGTTTATTGCAATGACCCTTTGTTGACTGAAAGCTACATAAGACCGAATAAATGCAACACGCAGAATTCAATACGTATACCTGAATCATGACTATTTCAACTTCATTTCATATAATACATTTTGTCCTATTAGATTTGTTGAATTTAGTCATCATTTGCGGCTTTTTGTTTGTTTTATGCATTTTCAAAAAACGTCAGCTAAGTTTCCAAAAAATATGTTAGTATATTTAGTATTAAATCAATAATTTATAGAAAAATGACCACAAATCTTGTTAATCAAGAGAAAAATGCAGAATTAGGTTGTGAATGATTGGTAAAAAGGAATCATTTGTGAACAGATTGCAAGATAAAGCTTTTATATTATAGTCGTTACCTTTGTAGAGCCGCACATTCACTGATATAGATTTGTCCATTAACACCACATACAATACCACTGTAAGGGTTACAACCTGAAAATGAATTTGTGAAAAGACAAAAAAGAAACATACAAATAACATCTTACTTTTAAACATTTTAGATGATCTACATGCCAAGATTTTTTAGTCTATGCGCTGTTAGCATCGCAGTTGCACCGTCAAATGTTTGTATGGCATCAGGGTTTTTATTATCTAATCGAAATTTACTGGATTCCGTATTCCATCTGTAAACATAAAAAAATATAAACCAGAGTATACTTCTATTTAATCTGTCAAATCTATTGATATTGCCATGTGGTTTAATTAGAATTCTGTTACTATATTTTAAGCCTCAGAATTTTGAAAATGTCTGTCGTTGCCATAGAAACTGTAACAAGGAAGGAAAATTTTTAGTGTTACGAATTGGATGACATTTTACAGGATGGTTGTCTTACATAAAAAAATAGGGTATAACTCTCCTTCAAAATGGTTGTCATTGTCATGCATGCACAAAAGGAGTGAAAATAAAAAGTGCTCCAAAATGAATGAAACTTTACAGAAATGTTGCCTGATACAAACAAAAATGCTTAAGCCTAATTATCTTCAAAATAAATGTGAGGACTTCATAAAAAGTCATCATTAGGGAAACATATTGTAGCATAATTATCTTAAAAAAACATGTGAGGACTTCATAAACAGTCATCTTGTAACGTACTTCGTTTAATACAGTGATAACTTTTACTTTTGTCTGTTTTGAATTCACATTTGCAAATGACATGTGGGTGCATATTAAAGTAAAGAAGCAACCTTCACCGGTAGTGTTAGTGCAATATTTTTGACTGTTTCGATTCGTTCTACTCAAAATAACGCCAGTAAAAGACCAACGGAATACAGTAATCATAAATTCATGCCCAGAAACAAGGCTTAACCAAGACACATAGAAGACAGAAGACCACAACTTCTCTTGTATCTTTGTAATGTTGATATTATAGCGTATTACTACTTATTTTGGCACTTGAACAAATGAGAACTCCAAATGGGATATATGTAGCATTCTGTCTTTTATCTTGAAATCTCTGTCATTTAATATTTGCCTGACGTGATTGGTTTAACTCTTGCCTGTTGAAATACAATGTCATCTACGTAATCATCCGGTATATCCATCTGGAATTCCGTCACTGGTGTTTCCTTTTCATTGAAATGTGTGACGACTCCGCTTTAATTTTGTACAGGATAAAAGGTGTATGACTACTGAAACCTTCGCTCCAATTTATATCTATTTGTACCATAAATCATCGCAAAACTTTATGGGTAGTTCATAGTGAAATGGATCTAAAAACCTCATTTACATAAACAGATCGTACATACCTATATTGTAAGGTGAAAAACTTTGCCAATGGATACTAAACTAAAACATGCTACCGGAGAAGTTTAATAAAAAACTCACTCTGTGTTTCATCAGTGTGTTGAGAAAGTACATACCAGTGTTAAACAGCGCATGACAGACAGAAGTCGTCAACAAAATGAGTAATTCTCGAATCATTTTTCACAAATAATACCGCCTGTGTAACTCCAACAAATGCTTTAAAATGAAGACCTTTTATGTCGCTGCAGTTATATTTTATCAGCTTATATTTATATATAAACAGATTTGTAAAAAAAGATCCATCAAATGAAAATTATGATTTGAACATTCCTTGTGTGATTAACTTATAACTGTTTTTGATTGCTGTCGTTAACAATTTTTGTCAAGATTTGAATACTAATATATTTTAATTTCGGGCACTACGATTTATTTTACAGGACGTGAAGAAAACATAACATAAGTATTTTAAACGCTTGTATCTTGCAGATTTGGTGCCGTGGTGTGCAACATCTTAATCCGATTACAGTCATTATTTTTTTCTGCATAATGAAATTTTAATAGAATATCCTTGTTGTATATAGCTTGTCAAAACTATCCAACGTTAATAATTAATACACATTATGGTTTCCAAATAATTAAAAAGTATCATTCTTAAACAATTTATATGCTTAAACTAAAACTGAATTAAATGTAAAGTCAATTGAACTATTGGACTTAACTTGATTTTGACATAATGTACAATTAAGGTAACACAAAGCCTGGGACAAAACATAGACCGATTCGTGCAATCATGAATGATGCAGAGTCGAAGTGATCTATATTGAATAAAAACTGTCAATACTCAAATCTCTTGATGGATCAAATATATATGCAAGCTTCAATGTGTGTTCAAGATGACAAAAACGAAAAAAGAAGCGAATAAGCTTAGGCTTCAGGAAACTTGGAATTTAATGAACAGGAAACGATGGGTAATAGAAGTACATTGTCAGAGGTCCCCTTCGGAAAAAAGCAAGTTGTAAGAGTACGAAAAGATTAAATCGTACAACAGGTGTAAATAGAACTATATATTCGTTTGTTAATCGTTCTAGTAAAATGGTAATGGTTTTTTTACAGACATGGTCTTAAATATATTTTTACTAATGTAGACAGTTTTTTTAAACAAAGTGGATGAGGCCAAAAAACCGGTTCTTAGGAGATGGAAATCAACTTGATCTTATTGCAATAAAAGAAAATGTTCCAAAAAATATGTTCTATATTATGAACAAAGCAAAGTATAACTTTGCAGATTTTGAACTATTTCCTTGTAATCTTCCAGACAAGGCAAAGACTAGTTTTTATATATGTCAAAACTACAATTTCAGCTACAGAACTTGACATGAACTCTGACTTAGGAAAGTGTATGGGTTAAAATCTATTTTCTAGGCCAGGACAATTTTCCATGTGGTTGTGTATACAAAAGTTCGTTAAGTTCAGAAACACAGACTTTGGCAGAACTATACGTAAAAAAAGAGATGAACATATGTAAACTCTCACGGAAATCCCAAACTGTAGTCAGCGAATTACATACGACAATTGACAGGAAATTAAAAATTGCTAGTAATAACACTAATAAAGCTGTGGTATTGGCCGAGTTCTTTAGTAGTGTAGTAGTGTCTTTGCTTTGGAGGACAAAATTGACATGCCAGATTTCATCTAGTGAATTATGAATCTCCGTCCAGTAATCCGACCACTATTATTGGCTTTATATACCAGGAAATCGCTAGACCCCGACAAAAATCACCCAAATCTATTGCATGAACCAGCTATCGTTGAGTTCTTTCGTTATTGGTGTAGAACCTGATGGCTTGAAAATAGCACAAATAACAGCCCCCCTGTTTAAGAAAGGAGGCAAAAAAAATCAATCAAACCAACAAACAAACAAACAAAAAAAAACAAACAAAACAAAACAAAAACAAACAACAAACAAACAAACAAACAAAAAACTTCAATTTGCCGCCCAGTAGATGTAACTATATCTTGTGCAAAAATATGGAAAGAATTAATAAGGAAAATGATAATTAAGCATATGAACAAAAACAATATCTTCAGTCCCCGGCAGTTTTGGTTAAAGGCGGATGATCCACCTCACTTCAACTTTTTAAGGTTCTCTGAAATTGGACTAGGCAATTGAGGGACATTTCATTCCCCTCTGCATGGATATCATGAAGGTATTCGTGCCCCCAAGCCAGATTAATTCATACACCCGGAATTATGGTATCAGCGAACAGACTTGCCGCTGCATTAAATAGCTTTCTCAGCAACAGACAACAATGTGTCTAAGTCATCGGATCATATTCAGCATGGAAAGATTTTACGAGCGGTTTCCCTCAAGGATCCGTTCTCGGTCAAATCCTCTTCGTACTCGCCAGAAAGTGCAATATCAAAAGTCTTCATGTTTGCTGATGATACAAAGTTGTTTAGTGAGATTAAAGATCAGAGCGACAATAGTATTTACAGTCAGATTTTAAAAATTTTTGATTGGAGCGTAACATAGATGCTTAGATTCCACCCTGATAAGTTTTACCGATCGCTAGAAAAAAGTCAACCATAACCAATTACATTACACCATAGAGAAGTATGAAGGAGGAAAAGCCACACTTGAGAAACAGAAAAAAGATGTTGGTGTTACCCTATATTACACAAAATTGTCCTTGGCTACTCATATCCAAAACCAAGTGAACAAAGCCAATCAAATATTGGTCTTATTCGTCTCTCCTTTACCTATCTTGGCAAACGTACATTAACACTGTTTTTAGGGCATTAGTAAGACCGCATTTTGAGTACGCAAATTGTGTATTGTCGCCACATCTGAGGGCTGACATAACTAGCATTGAGAATGTTCAGAAGCTGGCGACAAAGGCTCTGCCATCATTTCGAGGCCTCCCCTACAAGGAAGTCTGATAGCACTGAAGCTACACATCCCACGCTACTGTCGTATAGCAGGCAATATGATTGAGGTTAACAAAGTAATGACTGGACTTTATGACAGAAGAGTAACTAGACCTCGATTGATGTTATGAAACATTCCTTGACAATCAGAGTTATAGAAATATGGAAAAATCTATCCAAGACTGGTATTTCATCAAATAACATCAACATATTAAAAAACAGATTGGACAAATTCTTGCCGAGCAACCTTGCACCGAAATATGATTATGAATCGGAATATCAATTTATGACCGGAAGTACAAGTAGTACAATCAAAACATTAGATGAGGCTACATAGCATAATATACTGTACCAAAGTGCCATCGTTCTGAATCATCATAACGATTATAGGGTATAATTTAAGGGGATAGACCTAAGGTATGTGAAGATAACTTTGTTTATTCACTATTTTAATACTGCACCGTCGCATTAGGTATGGCCAGAATATTTAAGTTGTAATATTTTATTTTTCACACAGCAAATAAATATTCATATTTTCATGAAAAATTACAAAAAATACCGAAATTGCATTAAACAGTTAATTTCGTAATGCTGTACACGTGTACTGAAATGCAATTAATCTATCATCTGCAGATGCCGTTTCGACAACTAATGTATCGTCAGTGCAGGTTTTATCAAAACAACTGGAAAACCGAATACGAATGAACAATTTCAAAGTGTCATTAAAAAGAATAGAAACTGCTCTTATTCAATGTGGCGATCACATAATTGAAAAGGAAGCACAAATTTCATTGTTATAACTTCAATTCTTATTTCAAAGACAAACAAATTCCATATATGTCATCGAATAGAAAGGGATACGTACTCTGTAAATTCTAGTTCGAAGCTTTTGTGTGATTGTCTTACAGACTTACATATAACCGTTATAACATGTCTTTAAGTTCATTTTATTGTCAGCCACTATTTGCAAAAACCAGTTAATTTTGGATATATTTGCAGTTGAAGATTTCAATTGACTAAATTAGTTTTATCAACTTAATTTACAGACAGCTCCTTATCAAGAAATCTTGTTCTTGCGGCGACTAAATGAATACTGCGTGCCATCAATGTATGAAACAACACAGTTTTATGCAGTTTTATACATATGCGAGAAAAGTTTTGCTTTTCCTCGCCTTCTGGGTAGAATAAACCTTCTGGGTAGAATAAATACCATGGGGTGTGCATAAATGGTTTTTCATTCGCCTGTCTTTCCTAAAAGCACCCTCTACTACAACTTAGAAATATTTTGATCTTAGAAGGTCATAACAGACTCTCCGAGTACTTTGAAGTATACTTTGTACACGTTACATAGTAGGGCAATGCGTCGATAAACTTCATGGTTATATGTTGATCCACACTTGCAAAAATCAAGTCCGAATCAACAGAAAACACGTTACAAACTTTATCTTCAGAACCTGGGTACATTCGCAATGCATCATCCATTATCAAGGTGCTTTGTAATACGGGACTTCTGAGTCGTGTCAAACCCGAATGCCAATTCTGATACTATACTAAAAAAATCAATACATCAATATATTGAGAGGGAATCAATTATTAATGAACGCTGTCGGGCTTAGGAGGTTTATATTGAATCTGTTGTAGCGCTTCAGGTTAATTGTTTTTGTAAATTAAAATATAAGGTAGTTCGAGCCTAATAAAAATATCAGACAGAATTTTCTTATTGTTAGATATTTTGTAGGTCTTAGTCAATTTGTTCAGAAAATAAAATAAAAATGATCATCCTTTCCTGTTATCAGGTTTTGAAAATCAGGCCAATTTCGGTATTTTTCAGCAATATTTACAAAGAATATATAGGGAACTGTGAGAACATGCCTATTGTTTAGCTTTCGTATGAAATAAATACCAGATAGATTTTTTTTTAAAATTTTTGATATTTCACCTTTATGTTGAACTCAAAAAATCTATATGTCACAGTTTGATTAAGAGAGATATTTTGTTTAGTTTACGAAATGGGCAATATTTACGGGAAAAGGGAGCAAATTTGCGAGAAAGTGTATGTCAATCTATTATGACGTCACAATGAATAGGCCAATAAAGGAATATTTCGTCTTGACAATCAAGTCAATTCCGCATTCGACTTGTGTTTCGCAAATGCGCGAATCGATTGCGCCGTGTATTAGTGTCGATCTACCTTAATTAAAGAATTGTCCTGAAGGAACAATTATAGAAATACACTTCAATTTCATAAAAATTCTGTTTCAATGTGTCAAGAATCGGGTCACTCCGTCTCACTGGTATTTGAGGCGAACGTTTCCGCCTTCAATGGCACGAGAGTTCCTATCTCGAAAGTCCTGTATTTTCATAATCTTATCGAACGTCGTAGCTGCCTTATGGTGAGATGTTTCATTATAAATTATGATGGTACTTTGTTATTATATGATGGTACTTTTTCTACATTTGATGTTACTTTTTCTTAACATAATGGAACTTTGTCATTATGTGATAATACTTTGTCATTATATGATAATACTTTGTCATTATGTGATAATACTTTGTCATTATGTGATAATACTTTGTCATTATATGATGGTACTTTCTCTTTATGTGGGGGTACTTTGTTATGTGATGGTACCTTATCAATATGTGATGGTTCTTTGTGTCATTATATGATGGTTCTTTGTGACATTATATGATGGTTCTTTGTGACATTATATAATGATATCTTTATGCGATGGTACCTTGCAATGTGATGGTACTTTGTCATTATTCGGTAGTATTTTTTCATTATATGATCATCCTTTCCAACCATTAGATGTTTTAGACTAAAACAAATAAAATAGCCAATTCTAAAATATCTAATGTGTTGGAAAAGATTGGCTTTTCTCATTTGTATGTTAAATTTTAAGAGAGAACAAATGTCACCGGACATAAAATGTTTGTTATGAGCAGAAGATATTCAAAACCTTGGGTATTACACAAACATCAAACATGATGAAACGGAGAACATGTCACCGGACATACAATGTTTGTTATGAGCAGAAGTTATTCAAAACCTTGGGTATTACACAAACATCAGACATGATGAAACGGAGAACATGTCACCGGACATACAATGTTTGTTATCAGCAAAAGATATTCAAAACCTTGGGTATTACACAAACATCAGACATGATGAAACTGAGAACATGTCACCGGACATACAATGTTTGTTATCAGCAGAAGATATTCAAAACCTTGGGTATTACACAAACATCAGACATGATGAGACTGAGAACATGTCACCGGACATACAATGTTTGTTATCAGCAGAAGATATTCAAAACCTTGGGTACACAAACATCAGACATGATGAAACGGAGAACATGTCACCGGACATACAATGTTTGTTATCAGCAGAAGATATTCAAAACCTTGGGTATTACACAAACATCAGACATGATGGAGAACAGAGTGTATCAAATATTGCAGTGATATATTCACAACACGAGAGAGATATGACATTCCAAAATTGACTTTACAAAACTTACTGGAACAAGGCTTTAAGAATACCGATATTGCCAAAATTCTAGTAGTGTCAGAGCGTACGGTTTATCGTAGAATGGTAAAATACAACCTAGATTAATACGATTTTTCTCCAATAAGTGACAAGAAACTTGATGTTGCATTGACGGAAATAACAAGGAAATATCCAATGTGCAGAGAAACTATCCTGAAACAAAGTTAACTAATGAAAGGTATCCGCATTCAAAGATGGCCCTTCGAGATTCTATTCATCGTATAGACTCACATAGAGTAGGTGAAAGGAAGAAGGGTAGACTTCATTGGAGAGTTTATACTGTTATGGGCACTAACCATGTATGGTATATAGATACTAATCATTAGCTTGTCCGTTGGAGATGTATCGTTGTTGGCAGAGTCGATTGTTTTAGTCATCTTGTAACATTTCTGAAATACTATGACAAGAACACATAAAAACCTGTTTTCTCATGTGTTAACAAATTTGGACTACCCTTACGTGTCCAGTCTGACAAAGGCCTTGAAAACATATCCATTGCAGACTTCATGCTAAGTGAAAGAGCGCAAGGCATACTAGTACCCATAACCAGAGTATAGCAAGACGTTGGCCCGACATATTTGACGGCTTTTTTTACGATCATGTAGGAGATGAAGGAATTCTCGATCCTTTAAATCTAGTGTACCTAGCAGCATTGCATTACGTTAAATATGGATGAATTAAACAGACGACTAGATTTTATGCAAGCTGCATGGTCTGGCAACAGAATAAGAACTGTTAAGTCATCTCTTATTAATCTATGTACATCTTGACAATTGCAAAATCCTGTTGGCCTACAATTATATTGCCTGAAACTAATTTACAAGATTATTCTATAACACAGCTGTATAACATTTCATCTAGAACAATCAACTGTTTAGAAGAACATTACCAGTCAATGTAAAAATGTATCGTTCACCTAGACCAGGGCTGACATAGAGAGAGATGAACAGCATTTCCAATAGGGATCAGAGTTCCCTGCTTAGGCCACCTTGGTGAAGATCTTTAAATGAGTTTTTCCCATACAGTCCAATATTAAAACTATGTTCTCCGCTGGTGGCCATCTTGGATGAGGCACAGACCGGTCGGATACCGTTTTTTGGAAGGGAACGTCTAAAGACCAGTGTGACTAAGTTTGGTTCTAACTGAACTAGTAGTTTCTGATAAGATGATCTTTGAATGTCTTCTCCCATAGAGTCTAATGTTAAATACTATGTTCCTCGCTGGTGGCCATCTTGAATGTAGTACGAACCTATCGAATATCTTTGTTGGAAGTGACCATCTAAAGACTATTGTGACTATGTTTGGTTCTTATTGGACTAGTAGTTCCTGAGAAGATCTTTGAATGATTTTTCCAATAGGGTCCAATGTTTAAACAATGTTTCCCGCTGGCGGCAATCTTGGATGAGCGACGGACCTGCCGGATACCTTCTTTTGATGGTACCATCTAAAGACCATTGTGACAAAGTTCGGTTATAATTGGGCTAGTAGTTTTCCCATAGGGTCCAATGATAAAACTATGTTCCCCGCTGGCAGCCATCTTAGATGAGGTATAGACCTGTCGGATACAGTTTTAAAGGGGACCACCCAAGGACTATTTTGACCCAATTTGGTTCCATTTGGCCCAGTGGTTTTAGAGGAGATTTTTTAATGAAAAGTTTACGAAGGACGACGGACGGACCAACATGAATGCCAAGCGATGGCAAAAGCTCACCTTAGCATAACAAGGTGAGCTACAAAATAAATATAACTAGATGGAACTGTGTCCCGATGGACCACACCTTCCTGTTTGTCTAACCCTAATCAAAACTTTAAAGAGTCATTCTGAAAATATAACATGCACAAGCTTTTATGCTTACTAACATAGATTTCTGAAAGAAGCTTTGGACAAATTTTTAATAAAGACTCTATAAAAAGGAAAATTTTTAAAGTGCTATAACATAAAAAAAAATATTAATCAATCTGAAAATATAAGGTCTACGAGGTTATGGTGTATAACATGCATACCAAATTTGAAAGAGAAATTTAGTAGGATTACTCCTGACAAATTTTCAATAGAGGCTCTTCAGTAGGGAACGTGTTTAAACTTTTGAAATAATTTATGAATCAATTTGAAGATAGAGGTGCGCACGTCCTTATGGTCATTAACACTCTGACAAAATTTGAAAAATAAAGTATCAATTAACTTGCAAGCCAACAATCCTTGAACACCAGGATTGTTATAAATCCTTGGATAAAATGTTTATCCAAAGATTGTGTCCAAGGATTTACAAGGAAAAGTGTCATCATATAATGAAAAAGTGCCTTCATATAAAGAAAACGTGCCATCATATAAAGAAAAAATTACCGTTATAAAATGAAGAAAAGGGAACAAAAAAAGAAAAAGTACCATCATATAAAGACAAAGTACCATGATATAAAGAAAAAGTACCATCAAATAGAAACAAAGCATGTAAGACAGCTATGGCAGCTATGGCGTTCCGTTATTCTACTTTGTATGAGAGCAGTCATGCACAGTCAAGAATACAGAAGCGACAAAGAAATAATTTTATGTGGTTGTTAAACGTTGTCTTTGTTGAGATTGCGGTACATGATGTTATTTATTAAGTTTTTCCTCTTCCTTTTTAAGTACTATGCTTGACGTGGTTTGTATAAATCGATTAATTCTTCCAAACATCATTATATAATGACATGAAGATGGCTGTGCAATAGCTTTGTCAGTTTTGAAATATTTGACCAGGGAATACACCAAGTTTGCTCTGTCCCAATAAACAACAATTCTAATGTTTAGATTTTATCTGCACCGAAGAGACATAAGTTGTCGAAATGCACATATGCAGAAACTAAATTCACAGTAAGTTAGTTATTTAGTTATCTATTTATGCATGTTTTTTTATTCGTTTCAATTACGATTCATGATATACCGCTGTGAACATACTGTTTACGTGTCTATATGAGTATCAATTGGGTTTTTTGTTTATAATTTTTTAGTCTCCTTGATTGGAATACATTGTGATATTTTACTTCCAGCACCAGTGACAATGACACGCACCTTCCATATTTTGTCCCGTTGGGTATCACCACTGCACAATCAGGTTTTGTTCTGTGATGTCGTGATACCGGAAGAATTCACGCACAAGGAACAACTTTTTCCTACGAGTTACCTGAAAGTGCTGCAGCGGCACCAGAAAGATGAATTCCATTACAGTCCCAATTTTGCACCTTATTATTCGATTGTTCGGTTAGGTAGCTGTCATCCTCACTTTTTATAGGATGATTTATCTACAAATATGAAAACTATATATAGCACAGGCCGAAATAACCATCGGTGCTGTCTTCTTTGCCGTGAAATGAATTTTAGGAGATTGAAGGTGAGATTTCTTAGGTATTGTATTAAGGATGAAGGAAGTAACAAATTCGTGAAAAGAGTTGGCAGGAACCAAAAAAGACCAAGTACTTCGGAAAAAATGTGAAACGCTATTATTTATATGAGAGCGAAAATTTAATGTATTTTAATCGTTGCAAACTGCGTTTGTCGCTTTTTTAAGAAAAAGAACATGGATATATCATATTCTAAAATATTATTTTATCGAGGGAGAATGTCCCTCTCGCATAGTTCTGTCTTTAGCTGATTTTGGTTTTACTATTTAGATCCTATTGGTAATTTGTTCCCTTTCAGTTTTTACACAGTCATGCTTCGGTATATCGATTTCCAAATGTTTTGATTTGATCTGCACTGAAGAGACACTAAGTTGTCGAAATAAGAATATGCAGAAACTAAATTTACAGTTACTTCGGTATTTTGTTCTACATTGTAATGCAAACATTGATTTACAATTTCTTGAAATCAATCATAATTCTTGGCAATGATACTGCTATTAGTTACCAAGATAAAGCGTTGGTTCTGCACAAATACTGTTATAAACATAAGTGTATTAGAATAATAATTAGCTATAATCTATCTGTTATCCGTAGCATTTAAAGTGCTAAAATGTACTTGATATTAATAATATTTCCATAAAAACTCTATTATCTTCTCTTTATCTATAATAAAAAGGATTTACAATAATATGACCTTAAAGGATTGACAGAGACATACTCTTTTTATTTCAAGTGCAATATGTTCAAACAAGCTGACACACACACACACACACATATATATAATATATAAAACCTAAAACAAAGCAACAACACCAATACTACCGTTGTGCTAGATCCAATCGGATACATACAATGTGACCTGATTATAAACTTCAAAATGAACAAAGTAAATAGCACACAAAATTACAGTTGATATTTCGAGACTTGTCCGTCTCTTCTTCAAAACACAATAAAAAAAGTAGAAACAATCAAACAAAACCTATTTACAAAGACTAAACTACGAATGTTTATACAAAATATCGAGAGCTACATGTTGGATGCTGTTGTTTACAGATGTAACATGAGAAGGGAAAAAAAATTTGTCAGTATCCGTACATCGGCTTTATAAACAATACACTTAAAAAA
>MJUU01062808.1:116329-160707 GCA_002080025.1 Modiolus philippinarum
AAAAAAAAAACAACAACAGATCATAAACTACAAAATTAAACTATTTAGGTTAGATGACCAATATTACAATTATTACAAGTATTGCAAGTATTACAGGTGCGCACACTCTACGTAAACAAAATAAATGAAAATATAAATACAGATAATAAAACTAAATTATTTTAAAATGCTCAAATTACATGTTTGGAGAATAGTTACTCATTTGACTTTTTCAATTATGATGCAATTTTATAGACGTCATTACAGATTGTTAAGTTAACCTCCCTGTATTCTCAATATATTTGTATACTGTTTGTAGAATATATATATTCTACAAACAGTTGGATCACCTTCTGGAGATGCGTGCACATCTCCAGAAGGTGATCCAACTTTATACCAAATAGCAATGAATTCTATGATGGCATCTTTGAGAAATAGTCCGGACAAAAAATGGTGGAAGACAGAAAGAAAGAAACAACTAAATTGGCAATTGCAAGCAATAGGTGATGTCGCCCCTGGCAGCCAAAATTAAATTTTGACGTAGTTTGGCAGCCATTTTGAATTTTTGCCATTGCGTCTTTTCGCAGTGTCAAAATCTGCCTACAAATAAATTTTCATTGAAATCGAGTCAAGTTTCAGATTACTTGCGTATTTTAGAAGCCATCTTGGAAATGGCGGCCATTTTGAAATTGTTTGTCACATTAATTCCTTTCTCTGATCTTACTGAACATTTATACAGAATATGGCTTATTAAATGCACATCTACTCATGGTGATCCAACTTTGTGCCAAACATGAAATGATTCTGCCCTGGCATCTTTGAAAATTTGGCCGGACAAACTTTTTCAGACAAAAAACAATATGTCGTCCCGACTAAGTCTTGGGGGACATTAATATATTAAAGGGTCTCATTTTCTAGTATCTTAATAGATCTCGATGTTATCCAGTAGGGTCCAATATAAAATTATGTTTATCATATGTTTAAACACACTATCCTACCATCTCGGATCTGCTGTGGACTTTGCGGACACAATTTTCAAATGAAGCCAGTTAAGTTCAAATGTGACAAAAATTTAGTTCCAATTTGCCAACAGGGATGGGGTAATTGCAGTCAGTAATTGTAATTGATTGCAATCAATTACAATTTTTGAAGCAATTGAAAGTAATTGCAATTGAGTTTAACTTCAATTACAAGTGTTTGAAATATTGAAATAGAATTTGAAAAATTGAATTGTAATTTCTTTTCAAATACTTTTCAAATACATTGCCTAGATGGTTTGTGTTGTAAAAATCAGTCTAAACAATTTTGATACAATAAACAAAATTAAGATTAACATAATTGGACATGTCACATATTTTGAGACAATAAACAAAATTAAGATTAACATAATTGGACATGTCACATATTTGCAGCGTTTATTTAATCATTAATTATTACAGACAATCAGTGGATTTACACAAAAAACTTAATTCCATGCCTAATCATTAATATCCTCAAAGACCAGATATCTAATTATGTTCCCATATATATATATATATATATATATATATATATATATATGTATTTCTGATTTAATTTTAACTAGTCTAATAGTGTTCAATATTAACTTTTGTCGCTCATGACTTCACTCAGGCTATTTCATAAATTTCATTTGCCAAAATTAACTTAAAATGTGTGCAGCAGAGAGACCTTTTAGAAGGAAATATTGACCATAAATATTTTGAACATTTATGATAAAAAAAAAAAACAAGAAAAAAAAAGAAAAAAAACTGGGTCCATATACTTTGTCTATTATCTTCATTTCTATTTGGATTTACACAATTCTATGTTAAATTTGTTCATGCAAACTAGAAAGAAAATGTTAATTCATAATTTTTCTACAATTTAGAACTACAGTAGACTCCGGCAATAATATTCTATTAGACAGAGTAACACACACAGTTATATTGTTAGACGATAAATTTGTTGATAATATTTTTCCTAAATGTAATTGCAATGTATTCATTTACCTTTTCAAAGTTTCTGAAAAAAAATCAAATACTTTTCAAAAATTACTGTATTTGCAATGTAATGTAATTGTGGAAAAATGCAATGTACATTTGTAATTGAAAGCATCTACAACAATGTAATTATTTTTAAAAGTAATTGAACCCAACCCTGTTTGCCAAGTTGTTTTATAATACAGCTTTGAATGTGTTTTGCCATAGGTTAAAAATTGTGTCCGAAGAGTTCGAGGATCAAACGATATGGCTACCATTACTCAAAATTGAACACAAGAGTAAATTATCATTTTTTTGTAAATAACTCAAACTCATTACATGTATCAAGGCATTACAGATATAAAAATGACCAACATGATAGGATCTACCTACCCTGCGATTTTGAAGAAAATATGACATCCCATTTTAGAGTTATTGCCAATTTCCGGTAAATTTTCAAAATTTTAATATTATTGTATTGTTTATTAAAAAACTATATTAAATAGATGTTAAGATCTTCAGCATATAAAAATCTTCCCATGCACCTGGAGTTTGGAAGAAAAATCTTAATACTCATATAGGTGTAACTGCTCTTTACTGGTCAAATTTTCGTACTTTTATACATTTTGTCTTACATTTTAAAACCTATTTCAGATATAGGTTGGGTAGTAGTACATGTTTAAATGTTTAGGATGTCACGAACTACATTTAATCTTAAGGTGAAAGCTGTCCACACCTCATCGAAGATGGCCGTCAGTGGGCAACTTGGTTTATAGAACAGTAAGAGAAAACATATTCAAAGATCTTCTCTGACACTACTAGGCCAAATTGAACCAAACTTAGTCATAGTAGTCGTTAAATGGAGCCCCTCACAAAAGATGTCCGGTAAGTCCACAGCAAATCATAGTTTAACATTGCACCCAAAGGGAACGATTTCAAAGGTAATCATCTTTGACGACACAAAGCAAATTGGAATCAAACTTAGTTACACAAGTCCTTTGGTAGTCCCTTTTCAAAAATGTGTCTGGTAAGTCAGCAATTCATCGAAGATAGCCTCCAGCAGCGGGGAACTTAGTGTGATATTGGACTCTACAAACCCTTCATAACGATCAGCTAAACTCGGATGTAATTTTCCGTGTAAAACTGTTCCTATTGTTTAGCCAATACGTAATGATCTGAATGACGCGGATAATATACGGAATAGGCTTGTTTCATGTCCGTACGTGTAGATTTTACAGATCTTTTTTTTTCATTCCAGCTGACAGTTTTAAAAAATATTTTATTAACAAACTTACGTTGTTCTTGTTTTACAGCAGCTCTGTTTATCCTCCAGAGTATCAATTTGAATGTAAATGCACTATTTTTTCTATTTGTGCTCCATTATGTTTTGATCATCGGTAATGTTGAAATAAATCCAGGTCCAGAAACCAACGATATGATTTTAGTCTCAAGCTCAGAAAACAATTTTTCCGGAAAAAATATATCTATATGCAATGTCAACATTCGTAGTATTCGAAATAAAATTGATTTTTTAGATAACTTTGCCGAAGACTTCGATTTGTTAGTAGTAACTGAAACACATTTAGATGAACAGGTGGCAGATTCAAACATTCTCAAATCAAGTTCATCGAAGAAACAGGTCTGTCAATGTTGGTAGGGGGTTCGCAGGGGGTGGCTTGTTAATCTATCATAAAGAAGATATGATTGTTGAAAGACAATCTAATTTCGAGAATGATATTGACGAATTAATTTGGGTTCTTGTAAGTTTTAAGGGGATATCATTTCTTCTGTGTCATACATATCGTCCTCCGTGGACTGATACCCATTATTGGACGCGCTTAAGGTGGGACGTTACCAAATGACGTCCCGTCAAGAGTTATCGGTCCTTCATATATACGTATATTCTAGACGTCAAGAATTTCCCCTTAAATTATTCCTTTATAAGGTATTGTAAATAGGCAGATTCAACTAATGACAAAATAGAATGTTCATTTTATCAATAAATAATTGATGTTTAGAAAATAATATTCGGGTCTAAAATAATTAGAATTTGCGGTCAACGGAAAATGCGTCTTTTGAACACAATGAAAAGGTTAAAGAGAAAAAACAGGAAAAAAACACATTTCCCGCGGTATAAACGGAAATATCTTGATAACGGGAGATCTGAAGTGATTCTTTAAATTGTATTTATTCAGATGTATACGAATTGCCCGATTCCATTAGTGATCATAATGCTGCTGTTTCAGTAATTGAAAGCAAGAAATCGATCGCCAAATCTTTTACACGTGAAATTTGGCAATACGATCAGATCTATACAAATCTATTTAATCGAAGGTTAAATGAAATCAACTGGACAGAAAAGTTTGAACATAACAATGATGTTGATATTATTTGTGATGAATTTACTAAACTATTTCTTGAAATTTCAAGGCAATGTATTCCATCTAAAACAATTTTAGTCAGGGATAATGATAAACCTTGGTTTAACAACTCACTTAGAAAGGAAATGCGAATTAGGGATCGACTAAGAAAAAAAGTACTGAAAAATGATACGGAAAATAATAAAACCAAATATAAAAAACAAAGAAATAAAGTTAATAACTTTTTGAAGAAATATGCAAAAGAAAATTTTGAAAATAATTTAGACAATTTTTTACTCAATAATTCCTCTAACTCTAAATCTTACTGGAAGATAATGCGCATGTTAATTAAATCTAACAAGGGAAACAACACTATATAAAAAGATACCACCACTGCGCAATATAATTCAGGATCAAAACCTTGAGGACATTGTTTATGATGATTCAGATAAATGTGAATTGTTAAATAGATATTTCAGTTTTATTTCAAAATTAGATGAAGAAAATGTACTTCTGCCTGAATTTGATTCTAGGTCGGACAATTTGATTACCGACATTTCTGTGACAGAAAGTGAAATTATTGATGTAATACAAATTTTAGACCCCAACAAAGCACCGGGACCTGATAAAATAAGCCATAAAATGCTCAAAATTTCTCCAAAACTAGTAGCAAAACCTCTTCAAATAATCTTTAATAAATCTCTTCAGCAAAATAAATACCCATCCTCTTGGAAGTTGGCGAACGTTATTGTAATTTTCAAGAAGGGTGATGCTTCCCTTCCCTCGAATTATCGTCCTATTTCTCTTATTAGTTGTGTAGGAAAAGTAATGGAAAGAGTTATTTACAAGCATATTTATAACCACCTTATTAGTAACAACTTAATATATAAATATCAATCGGGATTTTTAAAACAACATTCTACTATTCATCAGTTACTTGAACTTAATAATTCAATATTGAACTCTTTGGAAAAAAAGGAAATGAGCTGTTTTGTTTTCTGTGATTTTTCAAAAGCTTTTGACAAAGTTTGGCACAAAGGTTTACTGCATAAAATTACGCGTATGGGATAAGGGGTAATATATTAAACTGGTTTCAAAATTATCTGCATAAAAGAAAACAGAGAGTGTTAAATCGAGAATCTGCTTCAGATTTGAAAACTGTCCAAGCTGGGGTACCACAAGGTTCTGTTTTAGATCCTCTTTTGTTTTTGATTTATATAAATGATATTGGAAATGAGCTTCTTTCAGTAAGTAGATTATTTGCAGACGATACATCCTTAGGATACTCTAGCTTTCAATCCTGAAAAAAACGGAAATAATGATTTTCTCTAACAGTTGTGTTGCAGATAATTTAAATTTTGTTTTTAACAATAAAATGATTCCAGTAACTTCTAGCCATAAGCACCTAGGTGTTACCTTTTCAAATGATGGCAAGTGGAATGTACCTTGTCTATATACGCCCACTTTTTGAATATGCATGTGAAATTTGGGACAACTGTGGAATATCTTATTCTAATAAATTAGAAAAACTTCAACTTGAAGCTGGAAGAATTATCACGGGACTACCCATTTTTTACAAAATCTGAATATATATATGCTGAAACTGGATGGGAAACCTTATCACAAAGAAGATATAGAAGAAAGCTCCAACTTTTTACAATATTAAAAATGGAAAAGCACCTACATATTTAAATGTTTTTGTTCCACCAAGTATTCAAAGCAGTACTTCCTATCCATTACGCAATGGTGAAGATTTGATAATTCCATCTGGTCGGCTCTCTTTAACTTCTTCGTCGTTTTTTCCATCTACTGTTAAAGAGTGGAACAAACCTGAGTTAACAGTTCGTAATGTTGACTCAATATCTAAGTTTAAAAAGCTAATTCGAAATTAATCGCAAGAAAATTGTTTGGTACCTAAACATTATTATTATGGCCCAAGAAAACTTAATATCACATAAACTCAAATTCGCAGGGCAGCATCATTCTTAAACTATGACCTTTTTAGAGTAAATATAGTACACTGTCCAAGTTTTATTTGTGGAGCTCAAATAGAAGATGCGTATCACTATTTTTTCGTTTGCAAACAATACTCTGATATACGTGAAAGGCTTTTCGAAAATATCAGGGAAATTACTCCCGTTGTTAACTTGAAAATATTAACTGAAGGGGACTCCAGATTAAATTATGATAGTAGCTGCGCAATCTTTTTGCATGTATGCAGTTTTATCAAACACTCGAAAAGATTATATGAATCTAACACCGGTGAAAAGGCAAGATCAAGAAATCTCAGACACCCAAGGGTAAGATTTCAATATTTCTCTGACGAGGCTTGCCGAGTCAGAGAACCATTGAAATCTTACCCGAGGGTGTCTGAGATTTCTGAATCTTGCATTTTCAACGGTGTTTGATTTATTTTCTCACTTTTGTAATCACAAACTACGATTTATTTACCACCATGCCGTTCTTGTCATCCGTCATCCCTAAGCGACGTCAATGACGTCAGAATACGTTGCTTGGTAAATTCTGTCTTGTACCGGGGGGTACAAGACAAGGAAATCTCACACCGCTAAAAATAGGAACTGTTCTGTCTCAAAAGTGAGAATTGTTTTGTCTTAATTTCTTTATAACAGCACCACCAGTCAGATTTGCATTTCACACTCACTCTTGTTTGCTTTTTCCTTTATGTTTATAAGCATATTTATTTATGATATATATTCTTGTCGCATGCTCTGTATACTATATAATGTTGTAATATTTAATGTATATAGGAGAAGACCACCTAAGTTGGAATAACTTTTGTCTGATCCTTTTTATTTCATTGAATAAATAAAATAGTTATAAACTAAACTAATATTACGGAACAGCAAGAATGGTGTGTTTCTTTTACTGTTCAGTTTACTTATCCGCGTCATTCTGATCATTGTGTATTTGCTTAACAATAAGATCAGTTTTACACGGAGAATTACATCCGAGTTTAGCTGATCGCTATGAAGGGCGAAACAAATTTCAACTACTTATCGGCTGAACTTACTTGTTCCATTAAAATTAAATTTCTCACAATCCAAAATTGTCCCGAGTTGATCTCCTTTGAAAAATTTGTTCGGGAAGTCCTAACTGGATCCAATATGGTCGATAGATTAACATTGGATAATATAATGAGACCCTTAAACATTTAAGTGATTTTGAATCTCTGTGTCAGCCATGATCGGTCCAGTTAAGCAATGTAGTCACTCTTTGGACTTGCAGGTTCGGTATTGACCAAAGTGTTTATTTTAGTACTAAATTTACGACACAAACGACGGCTTAAATTTCAAGAATTATTAATTTATCTCTACTTCTTCTACTAACAAAGTGTATTTTTGCAAAGTTGATTCGTAACGCGAGAGCTAGTACCACTTATTTTGGCAAATGTATCTCCGTGACCGCCTTTTGAATCAAGCCTTTAAACAATTCGATTTATAAACGTCCAATAAAAAAATCTTTAATAGATACAAGTTCCTTGTGGAAAATTGAAGTATTGGCCCGAACTGTGTATTCTGGGTATTGGGGCAAACATTTCTTTTCATTTTCTACGACCTTTCAATAGCGCTGTTGATGCTTCGATACACTATTGCAATGAAGGGGAGGTTTTGGTCACACTACCCGCCCCCCCCCCCCCCACCCGAGGTTGCACTTTATCTGATGTTGGCAATAATGAATTTTTGATTCGGCGTTAACAATGAAAAATTTATGTAACAGTTTTATGTAAGAAATAGTGCAATTACTTTCCAGTTATCTTGACACAAATAGATATGCGGAAGTAAAATGTCCTAAACTGCCATCCATAGAAAACAGATCTGACTTTGAATAATAATTGCACATTTACATTTATGACAACGTGATTGAAGCTTGAATCGACAGACAATCGTTCTCTGATTTAATCCATTACCAATTTTGTCTCTCTATCTGCATGCCTAGTAACAAAACACTTTATTATCACATGGTATCTTCTCACGTGTATATATATAGCAATGCTCATTCTCACCAGGTGGCGCTTCCGTCGGAATAACCGGATGCTTTGAAATGCGCCCCGAGTAACCCCTCTTACTTCTACGGCTTATTATATCTAATATGGTCCTTTCTTACCTTCTTATTAGAGAGTATTTAGTAGGGGAGATATCAAAATGTATGACGATGATAGAAAGGCATGCTTGAACGCCGAGATTCACGAATGTGTATAATTTGAAGTGGAAATTTCAGCCCAACATCTACAAAACGCATATGTCACTGTTTTTATCTATATATAATTAAAATTTAACATAAAAGAAAGAAGAAAACCTTTGGTTTGATAAGAATATGTGCCGACAAATGTGTTTTTTAGCCGTTTGTTTTATTAGGTGGAAATGACAAAAGTTGTCGCCCTTTGTTTCCCGCCATTTACGATCTATATTTATATTATTCAATAACATTGTCTTAGACAGGTAAAAAAGTGAAATAATTATAAGAATATAGTTGTATTATTGATAAACACCCTGCTATGAGTACCCAACGTTAAATATTAGTTCATAACATCTACATATTGTGACACTATTCACCTGTTACCAGTGCCACCGGTCACTGAAAATGGAAAAGGGGGAGGGGTGGGGGTGTTCAACAATGTCCAGATGAAAGGAGGGTTCAGACTATGATTGTGCTATAAAATGCCATCATTTGTCACCCCAAAATTCTGCATGAATTGAATATTTTCCAACAGAAGTTGGGATACTTATGTGTCGCTGACAGTTGTTTGATATGTCACTCACATTCACAAACTCAAAGCAGTAACATAAACAAATCAATAAACAAGAAAGGAAATAGAAGCATTTATAATACTCCAAACCCATATCTTTATGATTTTATTATACCCAATCCCTTTAGCGGGCAGTATATACATATGTAGTGATCATGGTGTCCATTTGTCCGTCTGTCTGTCAGTGAGTCAGTTTGTTTTTCTGTCTGCCATAGGGGTACATATTTTGTGCATGAATTTCAGTAAAAATAATGTGCAAATTAATGTCAAACTACATGAACAATGCTATTTATTTGATTACAGACTCAGTTTTTTTACCCTGCAGCAAATGAAGTTTACATACTAATTTGGATATTGTTTATCTGCCAAAAAACATCTTTTTTTTTTACTTTTCAGATCTCTTGCTGTAATCTGCCTTTTCATATCCTAAAAATGTTATGGATTATGATAGTTCATGTCATTACCTATCTTTTTATGTATAGAAACCCATGGTTTTGCATAAAATTTATAGTTTGTAGACTTAGGATGTTTTTTTACCTTTGCTGTTTTTGGGCGCCACCCCCCTTTTTTACTAAACAGGTCACCTGTAATGTAAAAAACATGCTAGCATAGAAAACTGTGGTAAATATTAAACAATAACATAGTACTTCATGTTGATACACAAAAAACAGCATCTGCATGAAAATGAAAAATGGTGTATCATTGCTAACTATATAACAAAACACTTTATTATCACATCTTCTCACGTTTATCTTCTTTACTTTATCACAGTGATTTAAATGTACACTAGACGATCAGAATTAAACAAATATATGTTTTACAACCATTCATATTATTTAAGAGCTCTACTATACTTTTGATATTGACAAGAAGTCTTTTTTTTTAAGTACGGAGCGCAGTTTCATAAATATTATACTATATTTATATGTAAAACTATTATAATTTATTTTTTCGTTCATCGCATTGGTCTTAGATTCTTTTCATAGTAATGGAAGTTAAGTAAAAAGCTATGATATCAAATTTAAATGACAACAGACTTTGCCCTATCACTTGTGCTTCGGCTAAAATAAATTATTTGAAACCAAAATAACATCAAAAAGTTTGAAGAAATTCCAGGAGGCATCAGACATATGAATGCATCATTTCATACATTGATATAGAGCTTTATCGAAACATATTTTCCTGTGATCTGAAGGGGTTGGATAATGTTTGCATCATAAAACTGGTGGACATACAAACATCACGTTTTTGGCACTACTTTGTCTGACTGTGTTCATACGCGTGGTATTATGATTGAATGTTTATAAAATTACATATTAATTAATCATGTCAACAGACTATTTTTACTTACCATAATAAATAAGACGCTTCTGCATCAAACGCTTTTATGCTGTTTGAATTACAAATTATAATAAGGAAATATCAGAGATTTTGATTTCGATGCGAACTTAAATTCACAATGCATCAGAATCGCTTGATACTAGCCATGATAGTGTCAACATAAAAAAATGTCTAATATTCCATTTCATCAGCCTGAAGTAAAGTTTTTACTTCATCAGTCTGAAGTAAAGTTTTTACATACCATTTTTCAGATCATTATGATTGTCCATATTGTTGGTGTTGTCGTTTTTGCAATATCAGTGATATATGTATATAAATTTGCGTGAGTATGTCTAGATTGTATATATACATATAGATTTGCATGAGTATGTCTAGATTGCATATACATATAGATTTGCGTGAGTATGTCTAGATTGCATATATTTAAAACCTGTTAATTTATATCATGGACAACTGAATTAATTAAGTATTTTAATTTGTATCAATTAATGTCCCTAAACCAAATTGTTAATGACAGATATATCCTTCTGTTGATGACCCCGGCACCTGAATCTTTTAAAGGGGTTCCGGCTACAGAGCTGCCAAGTGCGTCCCCAGTTTGTGAATAGGTCCAATGGCCTGTCTATGCGAGGTAGTCGAAGCCTGACCTCGAACCATTGTAGGCAAACTGTGTGGAGAAACGCCACGCTCCATGCAGTATAAAGACCCCTTCTATATTTCTCCAAGGGGAACAGACGCACTGGGTGTCGTATAAAAGTCTAATTTTCCTGTCCCTACCCATTTCTCCTCTTTTCCAGTGGCAATCAAAGCTCGTTGCCCCGGTCGTCCCTTCCACTTTTATTTTTTTCTTCTTCTACTTAAATTTGTTTTTGAGTTGACTAACTTGTTCTCGCCTTGGTATAGCTGAAATATTGCGGGATGGACGTTTAACTCTAACTAATTAATCAATCTATTGATGACAACATAAACAGTAAGATTTATATTCAAGATAATTAGATTCAATCAATTACTAGTACATCTTTGGTATATGTGTCATACAAACCAAAACACCTTTCGCATCTTATGACACCACTACGAGTACTTTGTTGAAGTCTACCAAAAGATAAAATGTTCATGATTCCTAGGTATATAAATTGTCGATTTCAAGCTAGCTACGTGTGCGAGTAATTAACTTTAAACAGGTAATTTTCCGATATATGTCTTGGATATTCTTAAATTCGTAGGGCTCAATTACATTCTTGAATCAGATTCATTGGTTTCACAAGTTAATTTCTGAATAAATTTCTTTAGAACTTGACAGATTTTTAATCTCAGTAGTAGTTCACTGTGTATACATTAAATGTTTTCTCCCTTCCTGCTTTATGTACTGCATGACATCATAGGCCGTTTTCAGTTTGGGATATGGGATATCGAAGGAATGAAAATCTTATCCGATCCAAATTGTAACTGACTCTGATTGAAAACATATTTCACGCCATAAGAACTCACGTCTAATCCTTTTGATCTCATCAAGGGTTTCTTAAGTTTGATTCTTTAATGTAGAGGTAGCAAGTCCGACCAATTAGATTGGAGTGTACATTTATCAGGGCCACATACTTTCGGTACTAAGCTCTAACTCGAGTTTTGATGAGGTTATGTTGATATGGGACTAGCGTTTCGACTGAAGGTTTGAATGAAATTGGCCCTAAGAAATTGTGCAGCGCTAGTTCGTCACCCGTGAGATTGTTTCAACAAACGTCTTTTTTTTACAGACGGTTATTAGACCTCGAGAAGCACGATATAATATATAAGCATTACCCAGGACCATGTGTACAGCTTTCCGGAGCAGGTAATACTTAATTGAGTCCCTTTGTGTTCAACTTTGCTATTATAGTATACCTTTTAATGCACATATTCCAATGGAAAATTGTTCACTCACGCTCAAAACAATTTTAAGCATCAACTGAAAATTTTACCTAGTTTAAACATTTTGTAATTAGATAACCAGTAGGAAACTTCTGCAAATGTTACGGCGTTATTGTGAGCTAAAAAATACAAAATATCCAATTCTAAAAAAATTGTCATGCTGTACACGTGTTTCAAGAAGAATCATCTCACTAGAACGAATTGAAAACTAAGAGAAGCAATAATCCAAAAATAGTCTCAAAGAAGTACTCATACCAAAAATACAGGAATAGGAGGCCAAATCAGGTACCAGTGTCATTTATCTAGGGCAATACATGGATAAAGCTTACTACAGATACTTCCACATTGGCTTCGATCTTGAAATTGATAACAGAGGTAAACTACAAACTATGCTGTATGACAAATGCGATCACTTCACTTTTCCAATAGCCAACTTTCCTTTTCTTTGTAGAAACATTCCAAAAGCACCGGCATATGGATTTTACACCTCCCAACTCATTCGCTACTCAAGGCCCTGTGGTCGATATAGTGACTACCTTGATAAAGCTCGATTGCTTACAAAAAGGCTACTTAAGCAATTTGAAGTCATCACTACAGAAGTTGTACGGTCGACATCACGATCTTGTGGACCGCTATGGGATATCTGTTTCCCAGATGACAACAGATCTTACTCTTTGCCATTAAAGTTTGTTTTTCCTCTACCGGATTGACATGTTTTAGACGGCGGGTGTCTTATAAGAAGTGGAAGATGCTTAATCTACCGGTGCACTTGTTTCTTTTTTATTGGGTCCGTGTTGTTCATTTTTGTATATGCGTGTGTCATCATTTTTATCTTCTGTGTCGTGCTCATGTTAAGTCTTTGTTTCTTTGTTTTTCTGATGTTGCTGTTTTCCTTGGATTTTTCATTTAAGACTGACAGTTCTGTTCTCACTCACTTTACGTTTGTTTTTATGGTTTCTGAATTTTAATTAAGAAAGGGAAATTTCAAAAAACAAAAAAGCATAAAAAAAAAAAAAAAAAAAAAAATGTTTAAGACAAAAGTATAGACCTGATGGAAATCGTTCAGAATCACATGCCTCTACACACTGTTAAGAAGTGAACTTTCACTTCAGGGTTCTTTAAAGAATGGGGGTCAGTCCAAGTGATCTGTCAAAGAGGTGTCAGATAATAAACTAAATAAAAATTTGCAATTTATAATACCACAACCACAAGACAAACAAAAAAACACAAAATAACATATATATACTCCTCCCAAACTCTCCTCTATCTCACAGACATAGTCAAAATACACCAAAACTAAATACACATAAATAAAAGCTAAAATAAAAATAAATAATCAGTCCATTATCAGTCCATCATAGTAAAACAATCACAGTTCATGGTTTTCCCAACTAAATGTTCTGCTTCCATAAATTCCAACGGAGAAACGACAAAGGTAAGTTCTAATTCAGTTGAGACTATTTATAAATACCATAAAGTGTCCTCAAATTAAATGTTCCACGATTTGCTCACAGACATATTATCTGAATTTTATGTACTGATGGACTGTCTGACTTGTACTAAAGCTTGTGTAAAGCCATTACTCTAATAAATATATATATTACTACTGAAACAGACTTAAACTCATGTCCTAAATACTGACATTCAACTGGATCTAAAAACATGGTTTTCTGGACATTTTTTACTCATAATTCCTTGCTTATACATCCATAACCAAAATATATCTGTGACCAAAGTACAACCATGACCAGAAGTCCCCTGCGAAAGGAATAAAACAGAGTCACCTGCGGGTGGAATTTCATTACCACGAATAAATCCGCCAATATATACTTATATGTAACCGTGCGCGCCATTTTAACAAAACTCAAACCGAAATAATTCCACGCGATAGTATAAAATTGAAAATCAGGGTGGGGCTGGGCCAATGTGTGTGACAAACCTACCTAGGAGTTTTCTATTGTCCTGGTGGACAAATTATTTGTGAATTGTCCTGCATTGATAATTCCTTTTAAATAAATGAATGTCCTGACAATATTATCCTCCAAACTCTATGCTTTTTTTAAGTCAGTCCATCATGTCTGACTTCTCCAATGTCCAGGCAGAAACTGACTACACCCTAGCTCATGCAGTCCAGGTGATCCAAATATAACCTGTCTGACCAGTTTCTACCTTTTCATTACCTGTTAGGCCAACTCTATTACTATTTAAATCTCTAAGAGTTAATAACAAGTAATGCACTAAGAAAAATAACTCAAACTCAAATTTTTTACATTCCTCCCCACTAAGGAGACAAAATAACATTTTTGTCCAACCCAAACACACAGCAAACAAAAATTTTCCTGTCTTTTTAAAGCTTTGACACTTTCTCTAATCAGCAAAAAGAACTGCAGTAATAAACTCCATGCATGAACATATATACATCTATATACAAACCTAGAGTCTTTTTAGGGAACTTCACTCTTCTTACCTAGACAATGCATCTGCCACTATGTTCAACCTACCTGGCACATACGAAATATGGAATTTTAACTCCTGAAGTACTAGACTCCACCTTAATAAACGTTGGTTACTCATTTTCATTCTATGAAGCCACTGTAATGGTGCATGGTCAGTTTCTATGACAAATTCCTTACCTTCTAAATAAATCCACAAAGACTTTACAGCCCTAACTATGGCAAAGCACTCCTTTTCTATGACAGAATACTTACTCTCAGTTTTTGAGAACTTCTTGCTCATATAAAGTATTGGATGTCTGCCATCACTGAATTTTTGTTCAAGAACACACCCCACTCCGGTCTTACAAGCATCAGTGCACAATATGAATGTGAGAGAAAAATCAGGTGCTCTTAACACTGGCTCAGATGCAATCAATGACTTCAACTGATGAAACACTGCTGGTGCTCACTTGTCCAAATTACCTTGTTTGGTAAACCTTTTTTTGTAAGATCTGTAATTGGTGCTGAATATTTGGAAAAGTTTGGTATAAATTTTCTGTAGAATCCAATGAGTCCAATAAATGACCTTACCTGTTTCTTTGTAGTCGGTGGTTTGAAATCCAAAATAGCTTTGATTTTATCTTGAGTAGGTTTGATTTCTCCCCCTCCAACAATATGACCAAGAAATTCTAACTTACCAAATCCAAAGTAACACTTTTTTGGTCTAGCTGTAATGTTTGCTTTCCGGAGAGCCGTTAATACCAACCGTATATGTTTTAAATGCTCTTCAAATGTATTACTGTAAATTCCGATATCATCTATAAAGCAATCTGCGAAACCGTCAGTCTTTTAGAACTTTTTTCATCAAACGTACAAATGAAGCACTGGAGTTAACCATACCAAAGGGCATTACTGTAAATTGATACTGACCCATAGGTGTCACAAAGGCACTTTTTTGCTTTGCATCATTATCTAAACTTAACTGCCAATAGCCTTTAGTGAGGTCTATCTTGCTTACATATTTAGCCTTACCTATTTTATTTAATACACAATCTATTTGGGGCATTGGACTGGGATCAAATTCTGTGATTTTATTAATCTCTCTGTAATCACAGCAAAATATAATTGATGAGTCT
The DNA here is from genome assembly GCA_002080025.1 of Modiolus philippinarum. NCBI lineage: Eukaryota > Metazoa > Mollusca > Bivalvia > Mytilida > Modiolidae > Modiolus > Modiolus philippinarum. Next base: position 132,233 of record MJUU01062808.1, read on the forward strand.
TTCTTTTTTTCCAATACAACTGGTGCTGCATAAGGACTTTCCGATGGCTCTATAATGCCAAGTTTCAACATTTCATCTAACTCTTGCTGAGCTTTTTCTTTAAGTGCATAGGGGATTGGATAGGGTTTTCTATAGACAGGCATATCTGTAGTTAGCTTTACCTTATGTGTTACCAAGTCTGTCCTCTTTGGCACATCAGTGAATATGTCAGAAATTCACTTAAAAGTTCTATTACCTGTTTATGTTGCTCTACTGTCAAATCAACTGATATTGTTACATCACTCACCGTTTCTTTGCCAACCAGTTGAGGTGTTGCTTTAAAATCCAGATCTAAATCCTCATCCTCAAATTTATCCTCAACAACATCAATACATGCCAAATACTCTACCTCAGATTTCAAGGTCTCTGGGCGTTCATACCATGTTTTTAGCATATTCACATGATAAATCTTTTCCCTTCCTCTTACCTTTACTTTATAATCTACTGTACCTACCTTATCAGTAACAACATATGGTCCTTTCCATTGTGCTACAAGTTTATTTTCACTTGTGGGGAGTAAAACTAATACTTTACTGCCTACCTCAATCTCTCTGGACCTTGCCTTTTTATCATAGTATTTCTTCTGTACCTGTTTAGCTTTTATCTCATTCCGATGTGCTAATTCAGACATAGTTTTCAGTCTCTCACGAGTTTCTATCAAATAACTGAGTACAGACGATTGACAGTCTGCTGGTTCTTCCCACTGTTCTTTGAGAACAGACAACGGACCCCTAACATTTCGACCATATAATAACTCAAATGGTGAAAAACCAGTAGTATCATTTGGAACCTCTCTGTAAGCAAATAATACATAAACCAGATACTTATCCCATGTCTTTGGTTCTAAAGATGCATATGCTTTCAACATACGTTTAAATACTCCATTAAAATTCTCACACATCCCATTTGTCTGTTGGTGGTAAACGCTCGATACCATTTTTCAACCCTGAGTAATCTACATACCTCAAGCATCAATGATGACTTAAAGTTCGACCCTTGGTCAGAAAGTAACTCTTCAGGAAAACCTACCCTGGAGAATATTTCCATCAATGAATCAACAACTGTCTCAGCATCTTGACTCCTTAGTGCAACAGCCTCTGGATATCTTGTGGCACAATCCACAATCACCAAAACATACCGATTTTTACGCTCCGTAACCGGTAAAGTCCCCACAAAATCAATCGCTATGCGACGAAAGGGTACATCCATAGATGGAATACTCACCAGTGGTACTTTAGCTGACTTACCTTTTGCACTACTTAGTTGGCAAACTTGACATGATTTACAATACATAGCCACATCTTCGAAGATACCTGGCCAAAAGTAATGTTGTAATATTCTATCCCTAGTCTTTTTTATTCCAAGATGACCAGATAATGGAATGTCATGACCAAGTTCAAGTACAATATTTCTATACTTTTTCGGCAAAACAATATGATGTTTCTCTCCTTCACTTGGAGACGTATATACTCTGTATAAAATACCCGACTTCATTATGAAATACGTTTTCTGTTTACTTGGATAATCCTGAACTAGACTTCTTACCTTTTCCATATTTGTATCTTCAGTTTGAGCTATTTTTAAATCTTCTTTACTATATGTTCCCTTTACCTGTTGTGCAATATTGCCAGATACATTGCAAAGTAACTTTCCGATACTAGTTTTTACCTTTTCATCCCTGTCCTTTTCTTCTTTTGCTTGTGCTCTTGTCTGTACAGCCTGACATACATCATTACTGAAATCCTTACCAACTTTTTCTGTTTTTTCTACTGTTACTTTTTTAGGAACAGAAGTATTTACATAATTACCTATTACCAAATCAGCAAATAGTGTGTCAAGAACCAAAGCTAGTACTATACCAGTTATGTAAGGTGTAACTACATTAATCCACACTTCTTCACAATTTCTAACTGTCCCATCTGCTAAACAAATATCTCTCATATTACCTGATCTTTACATTCCATTAACCAGACTACTATGTACAAAAACTGTAGAACTACCTGTGTCACGTAAAACTGAGACTGTCTTACCTTCAACAGTTCCTTTAACAATTTCTAATCCAGGGCCATTACTGTCATCAAAATCTGCCTTTACAGCTACACCTGACAGCTTAACAATTTTACCTTGATCAACACTATTTCTTTTCAACAAAAAATCATCCTTTTCTACACAGAGTTCCAAGTTTCCCCTCTTAACCTTACCTTCACCTTTCTTTTCAGTACAGTCATAGCTCAAATGTCCCTGTTTATGACAAACATAACATGTTTTTTGTTTACCGGCATTCTGAGATGAAGATGGCTTCCTAAAATCACCACTCTTACCTTGTTCCCTCTGTATACCCCTGCTTTGACTAGCACTATTACCTGGCTGAGGTTTCATCTTTTGACTATTGTCAGAAACAAACCTCTCAGTTTTATGAGCAACTTGAAAAGACTCTGCAAGTTCAACTACCTCATTAGCTGATGTAGGCCTATGTTCATTCACCCAAAGTCTCAAATCCTTACTACAATTTTGGAGTAATTGCTCACGCAGCATTAAATCCAACAGTTTTTCATAGCTATTACCTATACTTTCACGTTCACACCAGTGTAACAGATACCTTTCTAATTTTATCCTGAATTCTCTGAATGTCTCATCCTTTTCCTGAGTTACAAACCTAAATTTCTCCCTATAGGCTTCTGCAGTCAGCTCATACCGCTTTAAGATGGCATCTTTAATTTTATCATAATTACTACCATCAGCATCACTCAAGCGTGAATATGCCTCCAATGCCTTACCACTAAGTAAAGGGACTATACGTATTGGCCACTCTGGCTTTGACCACTTATGCAAAGCTGCTAACTTTTCAAATGATTTCAAGAAAACATCTGGATCTTGTCCTTCAATAAATTTTGGTAACTTACTATATTTCTTATCTCCTGTGCCAGGAGGGACTAAACCAAGGGCTTGTTGTGCCGCTATCTCTTTTTCTCTGATAGCAAGTTCACGCATACGTATTTCATTTTCCATTTCTGCATGTTTCATGTCGCGTGAAGCCGCACGTTCCTCGCGTTCTGCAGATTGTATTTCCTTCCACAGGGTTATACATTCTGTAACAGACCCCCCTTTATCCAACAGCTCAGATATCCACTGAGGCATATCCATTTTCAAGTTGAATTTCAGTCATACAAACTAAATACCTTTCTGACAGATCCCGCCGAGGATGCCAAATGTAAAGAAGTGAACTTTCACTTCAGGGTTCTTTAAAGAATGGGGGTCAGTCCAAGTGATCTGTCAAAGAGGTGTCAGATAATAAACTAAATAAAAATTTGCAATTTAATAATACCACAACCACAAGACAAACAAAAAAACACAAAATAACATATATATACTCCTCCCAAACTCTCCTCTATCTCACAGACATAGTCAAAATACACCAAAACTAAATACACTTAAATAAAAGCTTAAATAAAAATAAATAATCAGTCCATTATCAGTCCATCACAGTCAAAAAATCACAGTTCATGGTTTTCCCAACTAAATGTTCTGCTTCCATAAATTCCAACGGACAAACGACAAAGGTAAGTTCTAATTCAGTTGAGACTATTTATAAATACCATAAAGTGTCCTCAAATTAAATGTTCCACAATTTACTCAATGACATATTATCTGAATTTTATGTACTGATGGACTGTTCTGACTTGTACTTAAGCTTGTGCAAAGCCATTACTCTAATAAATATATATATTACATATGACAAAGTATCCTATCAATTTCATTGGCTGAAACAGTCACGTGATTTCAAAAATATTTAGCGTATTTTCAGCTTTGTTTCTATTTATATGTATATTGACGCCATGTTTCTATTTTTAAATATATTGACGCTATGTTTCTATTTATAGTTTTGTTGACGCTATATAACTAAATTTATTTCCAGTTTGACTTTCAAGTCTTATTTTTTCGCCGCGAAAGATCTTATAATAGTAATAATAAAAAGTAGGGTCTTTACACATATTAAGAGCACGGAGATATTAAACAGCCGAAATCGATACAAACTGATTTAAAAGTTGTCCCACGGTATTTTTAAGCGCTGCACATATATAGGAAAACAAAAAAAGTTTTCTGGTTACTTTTATTGAAAATAACAGATGTGTTTGCATATATTATCCTTTGCACACATGCAACAAACTCACTCTTGTCGGTGTGCAGATTGATTTCATTTTCGCCTTCAACCAGAGCTTCTACTTGGAAATAAATTCAGACATGTTGACAAAATCTTACTAGACAAAAATGCAATGAGATACAACCAAAACTACATATGTAATATAACAATAATGGACCTTTTACTCTGTCAATATGTTATATATGGACCTGTTAGGAATATATTGACCTCGGACTACGTCCTCGGTCAATATAAACCTAACAGGTCCATATATAACATATTGACCTCGTAAAAAGTCCATAATTGATAAATATTACTACTGAAACGGACTTAAACTCATGTCCTAAATACTGACATTCAACTGGATCTAAAAACATGGTTTTCTGGACATTTTTTACTCATAATTCCTTGCTAATACATCCATAACCAAAATATATCTGTGACCAAAGTACAACCATGACCAGAAGTCCCCTGCGAAAGGAATAAAACAGAGTCACCTGCGGGTGGAATTTCATTACCACGAATAAATCCGCCAATATATACTTATATGTAACCGTGCGCGCCATTTTAACAAAGCTCAAACCGAAATAATTCCAAGCGATAGTATAAAATTGAAAATCAGGATGGGGCTGGGCCAATGTGTGTGACAAACCTACCTAGGAGTTCTCTATTGTCCTGGTGGACAAATTATTTGTGAATTGTCCTGCATTGATAATTCCTTTTAAATAAATAAATGTCCTGACAATATTATCCTCCAAACTCTATGCTTTTTTCAAGTCAGTCCATCATGTCTGACTTCTCCAATGTCCAGGCAGAAACTGACTACACCCTAGCTCATGCAGTCCAGGTGATCTAAATATAACCTGTCTGACCAGTTTCTACCTTTTCATTACCTGTTAGGCCAATTCTATTACTATTTAAATCTCTAAGAGTTAATAACAAGTAATGCACTAAGAAAGATAACTCAAACTCAAATTTTTTACACACACACACACATATAAATGGAAAAAAAGAAAAAGAGAAAAAAATAAATAAACAAAAATAAAAAGGCCTCGCCAGAGCAATAATTTTAATGGGCTAACCAATAGTTCTCCTGATAGTTGCATCAACAATGTTAAAATATGAACTTTCATATCAAGTTCTTGAAATTATTGAATCGGGTTTATGATCAAAGATATTGCCTCATAAAACTTACCTCAGAGTTTTTAGTCAACGGAAATTATGTCCTTAGCTAGATGTCAGTAACTGCGAGCATTTGTCCGGACAGTACCTGTGTGTATTTTCTTCATGTTTTTATGTACTTCATTGTAAGGGTACTCGTCTTGATAAGAGTTGTACTTTTTTCTAGTTTGATTTTTACTGTGAGTCTTTTTGTGTATTTATTTTTTAGCCATTCACCACACACGGGGGGGGGGGGGGGGNGGGTTGGATCCAAAAAAACGAGTTTAATCCCACCGCAATTTTTGCGCCTGTCCCAAGTCAGGAATATGTTGGTGATTGGCTTGTCCGTGTCTTCTTATAAAATTTTAGTTTCTTGATATTTGGGTTACTGGATGTGGTTTGTTTCCATTGATTTATTCACTTTTTTACTTTTTTTTGGGCCATTTAGGGCTTGCTATATGGTGTGAGGTTCCTCACTGTGTTGAAGACAGTACGGTGACCCCTAGATGGTTTGTTTTGGGTCGTTTTAACCTGGATATGGGATGTTGTCTCCTTGACATTTACCCCATTTCCTTTCTTTTTCATATCAGAGGACGGAAATTTACATAGAGGGGTCATCATAATTTTTCATTCACTCTTTGACCCATCTTTCAAAATTACGTTTTGTCACATTCTTTTATTCCTCAAGATATCGGTCATAGGGTTAATAGTCTACCTGTATTGGGTTTTCTTCGTATGTTTATTATATGATAGGGAAATGGGATACAGAAAAGGGAAAAGGGAAAAGGGGTACCCATAAACTGGTTTAACCCTACCACTGGCTTTTGCTAGATCCGGTACCAAGTCCGGCTATCCAGAGTTCCTATCGTTACTTACGTTTGTCTCTTGTCTTTCATTTGTGTTTTTCTAGTGCAGTTTGCTTGTGATTGAGAAACTTTGGTCCGTTATCTCCCTGTACAAGTTAATTTTGAATGGTTCAAAGATGGGATAATTTTGATTAGCATATCAATAGCCTCTTTTGATATTTAGATTAAAATTATCTCCACTTAAACCATATATAAGTTACTTGGTACACGGAGACAACCAACCAAGATTTCTCATTCTGGCATGTGATTGGTTGTTTTTTTTTTGCCATTGTAGGTGTTTACTGTTATCCTTTGTAAAATATATAATTTTACTTTAAAAAAACTTTTGCAATTTGAAAAAACAAATTCCATGAATTCTGCATGTGCAATAGATATCCCACCTCTATTGTTTCTATCCAACAATTGCTTTTTAGATGGAGGTTCAGAAGACATTACAACGCTACATGACGGATTAACATTCATTTCATCGGTAAGTTTGGAGACTACAAAAACAGGGTTAATTTGATTCCTATCGAATTTACTTTTAATTAGCTCTATTTCTTGAATGCCTTCGCAGGAAATATTCTGTAGTATGAACCTGTTTCATGCGTTTTAGATTTTATTTTTAAAAATCTAAGACATCATTACTATATTTCAAATTTGGTAAAATTTAATAGAAAATCTAACTGATACATACACCTTCAACAATCTGTTCCGTCGTAAGAATTGTATAGTTGGGTTCTTTCGTATTTTTAAATTTTGGATTCTACATTTTGTTCCTTTTCTTCATTATACTTCTGTATAGGTTTTCCGATGTATCCAATCTCTCGAAACTTTTGAAATTCTAATGTAAATAATTTTGATAATATTAAGCACTATTTTTGTATCAATTTGAAGGCCATTGATTGTTCTGCGCACGATGATAATGCCTAAAGGTGATATTTATTTCTAACGATGAACATTTGACATAAGATCAATTACCCATTGCCATAGCATTCAAACTTTTGACTTTTCTACACTTTATACAACCCTGCCACACAATAAACTGAAAAGAGTAATTGCAGATTTAATACATCAATGTTTCTGCACAAAAAAATGGAGAACGCAGATACACCTATTTAGTTATAGGGAAAGACAAGACATATTTTGTTAAGAACCACACCGATTCAAATAAGAAGTACACCGAGACTGACGTAATCAAAATGTTAGAATTTTTGATCGGCAATATTTTTGTCGAATTTGGAGGTCGTGTNTTCCAACAGACAATAGGGATTCCTATGGGAACAAACTGTGCGCCGCTTTTAGCTGACCTTTTCCTTTACTCGTACGAGGCCAAGTTTTTACAAGGGCTTATTCAAAGAAAACAAAAACATTTAGCCCAGTCCTGTAATTTCAGCTTCCGCTACATAGACGATGTGCTTTCTCTTAATAACCCTAAATTTAAGGATTATTTACATCAGATCTATCCAAATGAGCTTGAAATTAAAGAAACAACTGAAACACCTACTTCAGCTTCGTACCTAGATCTTTTATTGTATATTGACGAAGATGGACGTTTGAAATCTAAGCTATATGACAAGCGTGATGATTTTAATTTTCCCATTGTGAACTTTCCCTTTCTTAGCAGCAATATACCTACCTCTCCAGCCTATGGAGTGTACATTTCACAGTTGATTCGTTACTGTCGAGCTTGTAGTTTGTACTGTGATTTTTTTAACAGAGCAAAAACACTGTCCCAAAAGCTGCTTAGTCAGGGATTTGTTCAACCTTTGTTAATTTCATCTCTCAAGAAATTCTATGGCCGTCACCATAGCATCATTGAAAGATATGACGTGTCAGTATCCAAAATGAAAGTGGACATTTTCAGCTAGATTCACGTCTTCCCGGATTTGACTACCGACTTTGACATTTTCCCGGATTGAATCACCCACAGTGTGACGGGTGCTGTTAACAGAGCAGGACATGCTTACCCTTCCGGAGCACCTGATGTCACTCTCAGTTTCACTGGAGTTCACACTGTGAGTGCCTTTGTTCTGAATCTTGTGGTTTCTGGTTCTGTGCTTTGTGTCTGTCTTGCGTCATTGTTTTTGTGTCTAACGTCATTGTTTTCTGTGTTCTCGTTTTTGCCCTGTCTTTGGACTTCGATTTTTTGTGAATTTCACCCCTTTGTTCCTTCGGTGTTCTACTGCCGTTGATCGAAAACAAAAGTCAGGGGCATAGAGAAACTTAGAGTTCTCTTCAGTTCTCTTCAATGTTGACAGATATATAAAACCAATACATGCTTGGTATTATCCTGTATTTGAAGGGACTTTGTCTCATGAACAGTTACTCCATGTCATTTCATTGTTTACTATTAGATTTTTTCATTTATACCTTTCAGGGCTTCTTTCCAGGCACAAAACCAAGGATTCTTCTCTTTGACTTCAAAGATGCAAAACATGGAGTTAAAGAACTTCAAATCAAGGGAATGATTCCTAGATTTCGCCCGCATGGATTATCCGCGTGGGAGGATCCAAAATCAGGTAAGTATTGTCTAACATGATATTTCATTGTAGTTTTTCATAAAATGCCATTTTTATTTGTTATTCAACGATAAGTGAAAGAAAAAGAGCACTTGAAAGTGCATTAAAAGCATTTGATCACAGCTGCCAGGATTAGTTAATAAGAAAGTGCAGACCACTTTTGAGTCCATTGGTAAGTCTAGTTTTTAAAAACCCAATCAGGTCTAGAATTGTTTGATTTCTTTAAAAATCACTGATTTGGTTGACATCAAAAAGCAAACCTTCAAAAGGTGAATGCATTTGTATGATCTTATAATTACAGGTATAATTACTTTAATGGTTGTAAGTCATGGACAAAATGAATCCGTGGAAATTTTTGAATTTACACGTGGGACAACTGTATTGACACATGTGAAATCTGTAAAGACAGGTGGAAAGAGGTATTGATCTAGATAATGACCCTAACTCAATTACACTCACGCGTTTTTACTGAATTTACATCTGAACAGACAGGTGGAAAGAGGTATTGTTCTAGATAATGACCCATTCATTACACTCACGTGTTAACAGACAGGTGGAAAGAGGTATTGTTCTAGATAATGCCCCTAACTTCATTACACGTGGTTTTTACATCTGAACAGACAGGTGGAAAGAGGTATTGTTCTAGATAATGACCTACCTTAATTACACTCACGTGTTTTTTTACTGGATTTACATCTGTACAGAAAGGTGGAAAAGGTATTGTTCTAGATAATGACCCAAACTTCAGTACACTCACCTGTTTTTTACTGAATTTAAACGAGGAACATGTGAAATCAGAAAAGAGGTATTATCATAACCTCATTACTCCCAAGTGCCTTTTTTACTAAAAATGAAAAGGTTGTCTCTTTGTTATTGAGCTTATTGAAATTTTATATAATTATTTTATAAATCCGCTTCCAAATTCTAAATTCAGCTGTCTACTTATTGTCAGTCTAAGCAAGCAATTTCTAATTGGTAGTACTTTCTAAACCAGAAAGCAAATTTAACTGTGATTTTTTTTGTAAATTTATACAGTAGGACAAACCAAAATTAAATATGTGGCATTATCTACTTTTCAAGCAAACGAAATATTTGTTGGAACTAATGATATCCATATATATAATCAGTAAAAATTCAAATTATATACCCCATTGAAAGTTTTCAATGTTTTCATACATCAACACGTTTCATTTAGTACAAAATAGACTGAAATTGTTGCGAAAAAGCCATCGAAGTAAAAAACATATACAGCAATTTGTTTTTAACAACATACCGAAGTTACTGTTAAGGGACCGACCATATAACCTGAAGTGGGGGGGTTATGTTTTTTTTTCTGGACAATTTTATTTATTTTTTTCATGTGTATCAACAAAATATTTTTTTTTCAAAATTAACACTATTTTTTGGGGCAGAAAGCCTCCTTCAGAAAAATGTTTTTCATCATTTTGGCAGCAAAAATATTTTTTTCACATAAAATCAGCTCCAGAATATTTTTTTAGAAAAAAAATCATAGCTCCCCCCCCCCCTTCAAGTTAAATGGCCGGTCCCTAATTAAGTTTCTGCATATGCGTATTTCAACAACTTAAGTCTCTTCAGTGGAGATCAAATAAATTCAGTTGGAAACCTATATACCGAAATATGTGTGAAAGCTGATAGATAACAAATTACCAATAGGGTCTAAAAAGGAAGCCAAAACCAGCTAAGGAAAGAGCTATGCAAGAGTGAGATGCTCATTAGTTTTGAACAAAATTATTTAAATATTGCAACTTTCCAGATAAATATCAGCATCGAAGTACTGGTAACTGTGTTCAGGGTTCCAACGCAACCAGGGAAACGTGAAAAAGTAGGGAATGTGGATTTGGTCGTTCCCGGTCGGGAGGAAACCTTGAAAAGCTTAAAAATTTTGAAAATGCGGGAAAAAGTCTTGAATTTCGTATTGGTCGCGACTGTAAACAAACCATGTCGGGCTCCCTCGTATAATGTATTTTCTGTTTAACCGGAAACCAGTAGAAAACATTATCGAAATCCTTTTTGGCTTTAGGTAAAGGTATTTTATCTTCCGGTTAGCATATAACAAAAGAACGTCGAGAACATTGCGCTTTGATATTGACATAGCTCACTTTACTAATTCAGTCTCTCATAGACTCCAATGTTAAATTACACATGTTTCAAACTTTGCAAAAACAAGATTATGTAACCAAGGACGTATAAATATACATCCTAACTAATTTGAGCCCTTTAATTGACTAATTTGAGCCCTTCTATATATTCCGTTGAAGAGCACAAGTCGCTTTGGGTCGCATCGTAAATTTAATTTCCAATTCTCGCATTTTCCAGTGGCAGCGAGATGTATAGTTCATAATACGGACAGCCTGACCGCGAACCATTTTAAACAACTGTGTGGAGAAACACAACACCCCATGCAGTATAGAGACACCTACATGTACTATATTTCCCGAATAAGAGCACACTCACTAGGGGTCGCACGGATTGTTAAATTTCCTGCCCCTACCCATTTCTCCCATTTTTCAGTGAAAGTAAACACGTATTGCTTCAGTTTATTCTTGAATGAATGTATGTCCTTTGATACTACAATCGGCCATATTGTACTTTTCCAACTTCAAATAGATTGGGTTCTCGAATAGGACTATACATGGTTGATAAGGGATTCGGAGGCAGACAATTTCAAAAACACTTCTGGCTTCGAATCTCAAAAGGAATTTCCCAGAACATGTATGTGGCCATTGATTTGCCATACCTTAGAGAGTATTTTTTAATGATGCTTTGAAATGTGCCAGAATTGTTTTGAATAAAAGTTCTGTTTCAGATTAATCTATTTATTATTTAGATATCTATTAGTAGATGTATAATGCATAATTTTATAAAAGTAAAAGAAATTAATTGGTAGTGGTATCCCTAATAAGAGTGAAGTGTACATTAGTTTTACATACAAATGGTAATTTACAAAAAGTAAATTGAAATATCTTGTATATGAAAAAAAAGATAGTTACCACTAATCATCTTCAAGAATGTGACACCACTAGCATGGCTTGATTAGTTAGAGGTTAACGTCCAATGAGCAATTGTTCAGCTATATCAGAACAAGAACAAATTAATCATTTCAAAACAATGGTAAATAAAAGAACAAAGATTGATTGATTGATTGATTAGTTAGAGTTTAACGACCAGTGAGCAAGGTTTCAGCTATATCATGACGAGAACAAGTTCATCAATTAAAAAAATAAAAGTAAGTTAAAGATGAAGGAAAAAGGTGGAAGGGACAACCGGGGTAACGAGTTTTCGACTGCCACTGGAAAAGGGGAGAATGGGTAGGGGAAATTTAACTTTCTCTATGGGACCCAGCGACTCTGCTCTCCTTAGAAAAATATAGAAGGATCTTCTACATTGCATGGAACGTGGCATTTCTCCACACAATTCGGCTACAATAGTTCGTCGGTCTTTCTGTATGATGACCCGACTACCCCGCATAGAAAGGACATACCCCTATCCACCAGCTCGATACGCGCGCGGCAGCTCGTTAGTTTGATCCCTGAAAACGGATTCAGGTGCTGGGTGATATCAAGGAACATGGTTTTTAAACTGTATCATGTTTATCCAATACCCAACAGTGTCCTAATTGATACCCACATTGCTGTGCAAGATCTTTCACATCTCCACAAGATCATGGCTCTCGTGTAATCTTAAATGATATTAGTAAACACTGAGAACATCAGCGGAAAATTCCATATAAATCCTAAATGGTTTCAAAAGTTAACAAAATCTGACCTTGAAAAGGTTGAAAAATCTTTGAAAAAACCTGTAAAAGTCCTTGAATTTCACCTGGAAAAAACTGTGGGAACCCTGTGTGTTGGGGAGCGGTTACACTTTTATTTATCATTTCCTTTGTTTCAATGTGAACTTTATTTTGTTAACATATAGCTAAATACATTTAAGAGATTGTCAATAGAAAAGACAGACAATGGCTGACACATGACAAATTCTGTTTTTTAAAATTTATTAGCATTTTGAAATAACAAACACATATAATCTCCAAAATTGAGTTCGGTTTTCAATTAACAGCAACGAATGTTGAGTAATAAATTACATAGAAAGCACTAAAAGTATGAAATTAGGGGAGAACAATCCTTTATTTTCTACAAAATTTATTTGCTTTGTTAATTAGTTTAAATATCATATTTTGAGATATCCATGGTAGATACGGAAAATTGTATCTTCGTGTAGACAGCTTTGAAATAGAACCAAAAATTCAGTGGGATGAATTTCACCATGTGCCAGTTATTATATAGGATCTGCCTGAATTCTTCATGGACAGCTTCTTAAGGTTTAATATTATCATCTTCTGATCAATGGGGGTGGTAAAGGGGGGTCCTCAACACGCAAGAACGAGCTTGAAAATTGCCGAAAACGAATCACGAGTGATAAAAATGGCCAATCACGAAACACGGTAAAATGGTGCTCGTAGTTCACCGAAAACTTGATCCCATCTCAAGTTTTTTTTACCTGAAATCTCTTAAAATCAATGAAAATCTATGAAATTTTGCTCTGTGATACTTTCCGGTACCGTTACAATTCTAATTATAACAAGTCCTGATTTTTTACAGGAAAATGAACATGCACGAAGTATAAAATATCCAAAACGAATCACGAGCTCAAAATATGGACAAAAACGAGGCACGTGGAATAATGTCGACACGAAAACACGAGGAATAAAAAAACAAAACATGAATTTATAAAACGCCAAAAACGTTGCACGAAAATAACCCTTTACCACCCTCATCAATGAGGGCAATAGCAAAAATTACTGGACAGAAATGACAAGAGCCGAAATCGAAAGGGCGAAAAAAAACTAAAAAAAAAACAAAGAAAAACAAAAAACAACAAAAAACAACGCAGATGCAAAAACACCGACAAAATTATCAATCACAATTAAACACAACTTGTATGAGCATATTTGGTACATATTTCCATTTCATACAAATTCGCAAGTTATGAAATTTTCATTATTTATAACGAAAGAAATTTTTAGCCTATATTTCAATGATGAATCTTTGTTGCAAATATCGTTAGTTACTTTATCTTTTTTACTTTGACAAACAGTATAGTCATATACTTATTGCACAATGTTTTCAGCATGAATGATGTTGTAGCAATGAGTAAGGACACATTTTATGCGACCCAATCAACCGAGTATCCAATCGAAAGTATCATGACCATTTTGGAGTCATACTTAATGTTAGACCTCGGAAAAGTGTGGTATTTTAATGGCAGTTCTTTGGATCTTCTGGTAGGGGGATTAAGTGTACCAAACGGAATAAACATATCACCTGATTTACGGTAAGTATCTTAAAACATGTATGGTGTAAAATTATATATATACCACACAACTGGCAAATGAAACCTACGCCGGTATACCGATGAAAAGCACTAGATAAGCTATGACTAAGCCATTGTAAATGGGGGAAAATAGGTATATATATGGTACAACGTAACAATCAAGTTACATTTAATAGGAAATACCATAGGGATACCTGAAGAACGACAATACAAGCGTTATTCTATTGCTTGGTTTTACGGTGAAATTGTATAGACTTTGTCTCATGTGCATTTACTACATATCCTCTAAATGTTTATGTCTATATATATTCAAGATTTTAATTCATGTCTTAGGTTTACATGAAATAGGAAACGGAACCAATTGCAAGACAAGAATAAATGAAATGCCAGAATGCGAATATTTTTGGTAATGAGTACTTCTTGTTTGACTACTTTTGAATTGTTGCTTTCCATACTATTTGATTCCGATGCTGCTGATGAGAGGTTACTCCTTGAAAAACGTGTACAACATAACACAATTTACTACTTTTATGCAACTTTGGTATTTTTGTATTTTGAAAGTATGATATTATATCCATATGAGATATTCTCTTAAGAATAAATACACCGTAACTAAGATATGGAGACAACGGCAGTAGAATACCGAAGGAACAAAAGAGTGAAATTTACGAAAATCGAGGTCCAAAGACATGGCCAAGACGAGAACACAGAAAACAATGACGTTAGACACAAAACAATAACGTTAGACAGATGCAGAGCACAGAAATAGAAATCACAGCATTCAAAACAAAGGCACTCACAGTGTGAACTCCAGTGAAACTGAGAGTGACATCAGGTGCTCCGGAAGGGTAAGCATGTCCTCCTCTGTTAACAGCACCCATCACACTGTGAGTGAGTCAATCCAGGAAAATCTCATAGACGGTAGTCAAAGCCGGAAAGACGTGAATCTAGCTGAAAATGTCCACTTTCATTTTGGATACTGACACGTCATATCTATGATGTTATGGTGACGGCCATAGACTTTCTTGAGGGATGAAATTAATAAAGGTTGAACAAATTCCTGACTAAGCAGCTTTTGGAACAGTGTTTTTGCTCTGTTAAAAAAATAACTGTACAAACTACGGGCTCGACAGTAACGAATCAACTGTGAAATGTACACTCCATAGGCTGGAGAGGTAGGTATATTGCTGCTAAGAAAGGGAAAGTTCACAATGGGAAAATTAAAATCATCACGCTTGTCATATAGCTTAGATTTCAAACGTCCATCTTCGTCAATATACAATAAAAGATCTAGGTACGAATCTTAACAGGTGTTTCAGTTTTTTCTTTAATTCAAGCTCATTGGGATAGATCTGATGTAAATACTCCTTAAGTTTAGGATTATTAAGAGAAAGTACATCTCTTGCAAACATCTCTTGGATGGGTAATCTTTTGAAGGACTCCACGCTACATGAGACCAGCTCCAGACTTAAATTAACAATGAAAGGATATGGAGTAAATGCTCATTAGACAATGTCTCTACAAATACATGGTAAAACCAAGCTATAGAACAAGGCTTTTATTGTTATTCTTCATCATGAAGTCACTATGAGGCCTTCAACAATGAGCTATGCTTCTTCCACACAGTAATTAAAGATGGCCCTAAGCACTTGTTTGAGTAGAATTCATTGTTAAATGTGGAACAACGCTTTACCCATGGATGCTTGCTGGTCAACAAACACTAAAGCAAGTGGCAAAGTGTTCCGACAACCATTGTTATCTGTTACTTTTTTTGCAGTGATAAATTAATCTATTTTTTTTAAAGATAGGCATAATAAAATGTGAATCATTGCTCGTTGGACAATTCCTAATAAACAATCAGGTACTTACAAGAACTTAATTTTCGTAATGTCATGAAGTAAACCGTCTAAAATACATACAAATGAGTTATTCCTTGTGTAAAAAACATTTCATAGAGATCAAAGACAATAAATTTCCAAATAGGCATAAAATAATACCAAAATCAGTTAAAACCCAAATGAGGCGTTTTGTTTTATCTAACTCAGGATTGAATCACTGAAAGTTGGATAGTGCAAAATATAGATTTGGTTTTACTCAACCTCAAGAGCATTCTATATCTCTTTCTAAGGGGGATGGGATGTAGCAATTTCGGTCTTTATGATAGATCACACTGCAAATGCGTTATATTTCGTTGATGTCTAGTTTTCTTGTACTTCCTTGTTCTTTTGTTCTCATCGTGTCCTTGACATATCTTCCCGAGCGCCTGATGATACCTCAGTAGGGGTTCACACTGCTAGTGCGTAGCGTTCTTGTTCTTTTTATTTGTTTTGTCTTTGTCATACTTTCTCAATTTGTAATAGATGTGAATTGCAGTGATTTCGGAATTATAAGTTTAGAATCCCCCTTTCCTCGTTCTTGCTTTGGTATTAGTTTTCCGATGTAGTCTAATTCAGATGCCAATGCTGGTGCACTGTAAGCCCAAAGGATATCACCAGTCAAGTTGTGTAATACTACGGTTTTAGCCTGGATCAAATTGTCTATCTTCAGAACTCTTTAGAGTTATGTCAGTATTTATTTGTTGAAGAGGATGTCCATGGAAGAGTACGGCAGTGGCATGAACAATTTTGTTTTCAAAAATCTGTACTTTGGATAGCATTTTGGAAACATAAACACATAAAACCTTCAAAATTAAGTTAAGCTTTTTATTTAGGACAATGAATTAAGAGTAATAAATTACAAAGAAAGCACTAGAAAATATGAAAAAAGGGGAGATAACTCCTCGATTTGTACAAGGGTAGCTTCTTTGTTAAGGAATTCAAATTTTTGGTAAATCGATGGTAGATGTAGAAAATTGCCTCATTGGGTAGACATTTGAATACATTCAGCTTTTAAATGGAACCAAAAATTTGATGGGAATATATACAGAATACCATTCCTGCGATTTCAAAAATTAATCGGAAGTTAAATGAAGTTAAATGAGGTTAAGAAAAAGAGTATATATTTTTTCCGGCAGATAAAGCAGCCAATAATGTGGTCGTTGTTTGACGTAAGTATTACATCGAGGTGCTTCGGAATGAAATTACCAATTCTAGTACATTTCAAGCTACTACGTCAACAGAAATACGAATAATTCATGATCACATGATAGCTACAGCTGAACTTAAAAAAGCATTCCTACTATGTATTGGCGTCCTAAACTTCACAAAAATCCTTTCAAATTTCGTTTTATTTCGGCATCAAGTAAATGTTCAACTACACACATTTCTGTTTTATTGACCAGTGCACTCACTACCATAAAAATCTCGTCATCAACTTTAACAACAAATTTAATGAATACAGTGGAATTAACTACTTTTGGAGTGTTAAAAATTCGGTAGAAGTTTTGGAAAGACTTCGATCTGATAATGAAGCATACACCTCCGTCGATAGCTATGATTTTTCTAACCTTTATACTACATTACCGCATACACTCATCAAAGAAAAATTTTCGTATTTGATCAAATGGTCCTTCAAAAAATCAGGATGTACGTACATTTGTTGCAATACATTTAAATCGTTTTTCAGTGACGACAAACATGACAAATATACCAACTGGACTTGGATATGATAAAAGCATTAAATTTTCTTCTTGATAATATTTTTGTTCGTTTCGGTGATACAGTCTATCGGCAAAAATAGGTATTCCTATGGGTACCAACTGTGCACCTCTCATAGCAGATTTATTTCTCTATTGCTACGAGTCACAATTCATGGCAATTCATGGCAAAAATCCAAAAAGACCCTTCTAAACAGCATTTAGTGGATAAATTTAACAATACATATAGATATTTGGACGATATTTTGGCTTTAAATAATCCTGAATTTTCTAAATTTACAGATGTAATTTATCCTGCAGAACTTACTTTAAATAAATACAATAGCAGCAGTGATTATACTCCTTTTCTTGATCTTGATATTTCAATAAATCAAGGAAAGTTAAACACTAAGGTTTATGATAAAAGAGATGATTTCTCCTTCCCTATAGTCAATTTTCCCCATCTCGACGGCGATGTTCCGTTAGCCCCTTCTTACGGGGTCTACATTTCACAACTTGATCGATATGCACGAGTATGTAGTGATGTTTCTGACTTCAACGACCGAAATTTTTGTCTCACTGAAAAACTTCTGCATCAAGCGTTTAAATATCATAAATTGATAAAGATATCATAAATTGATAAAAACATTCTCTAAATTTTATTACAGATACATTGACTTATTAAGAAAATTTGGTTCTACATGCAGGCCTTTTATACATCAGGACATTTCACATCCAAACTTCTATGGCAATATCATTTACAAAGCGCATAAATTCAAAAATTGTCTTTCCAAACTTATTAATACGTTGAACAAACTTATTTATAATAAAGGATATAAATACAGCATTGTTGTTAATCTTTACTTCTGGTTTTTGTTGGCAAAAATATTGATCATCTCCTATATGCTTTACACCATAACTAAATTTAAACAATTTTCATATTGGCAGCATTTGGCATTGCACAATATCATGTTCATCTTTCATAATTATTTATGATGTTGTTACACCAAATCTATTCAGAAGTATTTCAATTGAAGTTTCATATGTAAGAAGCCTTGATATCATAGTCAACGGAAATTATGTTCTTAGCTAGCTGTCAGTAACTGCGGCCATTTGTCCGAACAGTACCTGTGTGTATTGTCTTCATGTTTTATGTACTCCATTGAAAGGTTACTGGTCTCGATAAGTTGGACTTTTTTCTAGTTTGATTTTTACTGTGAGTCTTTTTGTGTATTTATTTTTTAGCTTTACACCACATATAGGGGGAGGGTTTGGATCCAAGAAAAGAGTTTCACCTCACCGCAATTTTTGCGCCTGTCCCAAGTCAGGAATATGTTGGTCATTGGCTTGTCCTTGTCTTCTTATAAAATTTTAGTTTCTTGATATTTGGT
Organism: Modiolus philippinarum; assembly: GCA_002080025.1. Lineage (NCBI taxonomy): Eukaryota > Metazoa > Mollusca > Bivalvia > Mytilida > Modiolidae > Modiolus > Modiolus philippinarum. Next base: position 151,261 of record MJUU01062808.1, read on the forward strand.
TATTGGATGTTGTTTGTTACCATTGATTTATTTTACTTATTGGGGGCCATTTAGGGCTTGCTATATGGTGTGAGGTTCCTCACTGTGTTGAAGACCGTACGGTGACCCCCAGATGCTTTGATTTGGGTCGTTTTAACCTTGATATGGGATGTTGTCTCCTTGACATTTACCCCATTTCCTTTCTTTTTCATATACAATGTGACAGCTGTAATATAGGATCTCCTTTTTGTATGGATATGGACAGCCTCTGAATTACTTGATCGATGTGTTTGCTAAGCACTTCGGTCTTGAAAAGTGACGATATGTGATATTAAGATTTGTGTTACAAAGAATTCACAATGAAAGGATATTGAGCAAATGCAAATGAGACAAAGTCTAAAAGAATATGTGATTAAACCAGGCAATGGAACAACGCTTTTATTTTTGTTCTTCAACTAGAAGTCGCCATGAGGCCTTAAACAATGAGCTATGCTCATTACTAGTAGTAAGTTCAAGACGACCCCTAGCACTGGTTTAAGCGGAATTCATTGCTAGATGTTGAGCAACGCTACATCTATGCCTTTTTTACCAATGGATGCATGATCTTCAGCAAACATTAAATTAACTGGCAAGGTGTTCTTACAACTGCTGTCATCCATTGTCATAAACAACATAAGCGCACTCATCGAGTCCATTACAAGAAAGCTAGGCATAATAAAACGAGAGATAAAGGCCCTGTAAGCAGGCTGTTGAGAATAACATTTGGAAATTACGAAAAATAAAATGCCAAAATTTGAAAGTATGATAGTGCATCCATATGAGATATTCTCTCAAGAACAAGTACAGAATTACTGGACTGTACATAGAGCATATGTCCCTCGTGCAAAGCTCTGTGTCCTCTAGTTTTAGCGTTACATTTAGGTCCTCTAGTTTTGGCGTTACATTAAGGTCCTCTAGTTTTGGCGTAACATTAAGGTCCTCTAGTTTGGCGTTACATTTAGGTCCTCTAGTTTTGGCGTTACATTAAGGTCCTCTAGTTTTGGCGTAACATTAAGGTCCTCTAGTTTTGGCGTTACATTTAGAGCCTCTAGTTTTTGCGTTATATTTAGGTCCTCTAGTTTTGGCGTTAAATTGAAATTCTCTAGGCTATTTTTTTCTCTTTTAGATCCTTCATATGTTTGATTCTTTAATCTATCAGATTTATGATTTCTATTTGTACTCAAGAGACATATGCTGTCGCAATGGCGATCTCCTGAACTACAATTCTATGCAATTTCAAGTTTTTTTGTGTGTTTTCTTTGAATTGTGGAAGTGTCTCGTGTTTCCTTTGTATTGTAGAAAATTCATGAAACGTTATAATGCCGCTTGTGGGAAAATATGAAGTGGAGTTTGACCATCAATGCTTAAACAAAATAATATAGGAAAATAATTACAATATATTTCTTTGCCAGATTCATATATGTGGCAGAGTTGAGGGATAAAAGTATATCAACATACAGAATTGTAGAAAACGGAAAATTGCACTTTGTGCAGGTAAATAGAAAAAAAGTTGTGAAATGCTTTAATGAAATAGATGCATAGAAGGAATATTCGGATTAAAGCTTACTGGTTTGGTTTGGAGCATGCAAATTACGAACAAAAGAGATGGACTTAATTTCGACTTATTACAATAGTATGGAAAGGTAAGCGAGAACCGAAACGTCAGTACATAAAAGAATATCACAAACACAATGGGTACATCGGGAACACAAAGACACAAACACATCACAAAAGTACGACAAAGAAAAGAAAAAACTCAAACAAACTCAAACACGGAAAAAACATAGATCAAAACTAAAAACCCCTGCGAGATCAGGTGAGCCGGTAGGATAATCATATCATTCTTCTTAACAGACACCCGCCGTAATACCGAAAGGTATGCCACTATACTTTTGTAAAAGAATTACTCAATAATTACTTGAATAAAGAAATATATCAATTTGTGAATAACGTAAATACGCAAATAGCAGAATATGAGCATCAATTGGCTAACGTGGGTCAATAGGAGATTGATGAATTTAGCAAACCGCGTAAGGGTCATTTTCAAATGTAAAAAAAAAAACAAGAAAGCAGGGGGGGGGGGGTTACACTAGCATATACGTTATGATCTTATTTGGCCAACTTCAGCTTACCATGAACGCAACAGGCTTAGCGATGGGGTTTCGTCACCGTTCATTGAAGATCTTATGGTGGCTTTGAGTTGTTATTTCTCCCCTTTGGGTCGTTGTCTCTTTGACACATTCCCCGTTTCCCTTCTTTTTTTCTATTTAACACAATTTTGTTAAGACAATGTCAGATTTTAAGTTGTTTTTCACGATAATTGATTCAAGGACTACCAAGATGGTAACGTATCAAAAAAAAAAAAAAAAATAACTGCAACGTGTTGTTATTTGCATTCAAGAACGATCAAGACGAGTTAAGTTTATTATGGTAAAACAAAATTTTGTTTTGATCTTGTTTGATTCGGACAAACGTAACTAATGAACTAATCTTGATCGTCTTTGAACGCGGTTATCTTGTTTGAGCTTACAAAATGAACAACTCTTGATAGTCCTTTAGATCAATTATCTTGAAATACGACTGAATATCTTATACTGTCTTAACAAACTTTTGTTCAAGTAATATATCTAACAAAATTTCGACCAATATGACCCTCGGGCCTTCGGCCCTCTGAGTGATATTGGATTCTCGGGTTGATACGGCATCGAATATAGATTTTGCCATGTATTATACCATATATATTTTACAACGTCTGATGGTTAACAAGGCTGTTTCATTGTATGTCAATTACTTCACATAGATGAACAAATAAAGGCATTTGGAGTAAATGTACATAGGAAAAATCCATATAAATACATGGTACGATTAAGCAAATGGAATTACAAAAACAGGAAAACAGCAAACACCTACAATGGCCAGGAATTACAATCACATGCCACAATTTACAAGCAAACTGCACCAGAAAAACAATAATGAAAACAAGAGACAAACATAAATAACGATAGGAACTCGGGATAGCCGGACTTGGTACCGGCACCAGCAAAAGCCAGTGGTAGGGTTAAACCGGTTTATGGGTACTCAAACCTCCCCTTTCTCTATCCCGTTTCCCTATAGTATCATAAACACGCGAATAAAACCCAATACAGGTAGAACCACGCTTTCATTGTTGTTCTTCATCTTGAAGTCACCATAGGGTGTTTATTACTAACCAGAAATCTCCTCCAACCGAATCAGAAGAAACGCTTAAACTTGTCACAGGTGTTAAAAGATTTGGCTTGTTCTTTACTTATTTTATTCCTGGCTACAATTTAATTTTGGAAATATCATTTCGCTTATCGCGGTTGATATGTGCTTACTCGGTAAGGATTTAATACATCAATGTTTCTGCACAAAAAATGGAGAACGCAGATACACATATTTAGTTATAGGGAAAGACAAGACATATTTTGTTAAGAACCACACCGATTCAAATAAGAAATACACCGAGACTGACGTAATCAAAATGTTAGAATTTTTGATCGACAATATTTTTGTCGAATTTGGAGGTCGTGTTTTCCAACAGACAATAGGAATTCCTATGGGAACAAACTGTGCGCCGCTTTTAGCTGACCGTTTCCTTTACTCGTACGAGGCCAAGTGTTTACAAGGGCTTACTCAAAGAAAACAAAAACATTTAGCCCAGTCCTTTAATTTCATTTTCCGCTACATAGACGATGTGCTTTCTCTTAATAATCCTAAATTTAAGGATTATTTACATCAGATCTATCCAAATGAGCTTGAAATTAAAGAAACAACTGAAACACCTACTTCAGCTTCGTACCTAGATCTTTTATTGTATATTGACGAAGATGGACGTTTGAAATCTAAGCTATATGACAAGCGTGATGATTTTAATTTCCCCATTGTGAACTTTCCCTTTCTTAGCAGCAATATACCTACCCCTCCAGCCTATGGAGTGTACATTTCACAGTTGATTCGTTACTGTCGAGCTTGTAGTTTGTACAGTGATTTTTTGAACAGAACAAAAACACTGTCCCAAAAGCTGCTTAGTCAGGGATTTGTTCAACCTTTGTTAATTTCATCCCTCAAGAAATTCTATGGCCGTCACCATAGCATCATTGAAAGATATGACGTGTCAGTATCCCAAATGAAAGTGGACATTTTCAGCTAGATTCACAGTCCCGGATTTGACTACCGACTTTGACATTTTCCCGGACAGTGTGACGGGTCCTGTTAACAGAGCAGGACATGCTTACCCTTCCGGAGCACCTGATGTCACTCTCAGTTTCACTGGAGTTCACACTGTGAGTGCCTTTGTTCTGAATGTTGTGGTTTCTGGTTCTGTGCTTTGTGTCTGTCTGGCGTCATTGTTTTTGTGTCTAACGTCATTGTTTTCTGTGTTCTCGTTTTTGCCCTGTCTTTGGACTTCGATTTTTGTGAATTCTTCGGTATTCTACTGCCGTTGTTTCGGTAACCTGTCGATACACCTTCCCTTTCTATCATATATTAAACAAAAAAGTGAATAAATTGGTTCACGATTGAATACACGGATTTCTAATTTCAGAAAACTTTCATCGATACTAAACCCGACAATATAGAAATTGATCCTAAAACTGGTGCTCTCTGGATTGGATGTCACCCCCGAGGCCGTGCAATTTTTGAATATTGTTTCAAATCTATAGGGAAATCAATATCCCCATCACAGGTATGTATTAATATTTAGTCAATGCAGCATGCTTCACCCTAAGATCTCTTTCTTAATGAAAAAAAAAAACTTTTTTGTCTGAAGCGGATGAAAATATGTATTTCATGCCACAATAAAATATTCCTGCAAGTCAATAAAAACACAATTGTGTGGGCAACAGCTTATAATGACACTGCCTAAAATCACAATAAAAAGTATGCCAATGTGGTATTTTAGACAGATCGTGATAATTGTCTTTATCTAACATTACAGAGTTTTCATTTAAAATACGGCAGAAATACTACTCAGCGGAACTTGTATGATACAGAAAGTTGTATCGCCACACTGTGGGGATAAAAGAATGGCGCGACGTCGCGCGTGTATCCACGTCAACAAAATGAAAACGTCACGTCAAGTATTAAGTAGTTCCTTGGTTAAAACTGAAAATGATTTAACGTCAAAGGAATAAAACTATTTTTGAGCATTTATTTTTTTGTAGAATGTTAGATAAACATATTGTAAACAGAGATGTGATGGAACAACATTCTTGTATTACATGTATTAGGTCTCGTCGGTTGAATGATTCGCATCACTACTCATCGCTAACGCGACTCGTAGTGATGCAGCTCATTCAACCGTCTCTACCTGATACAAGATGTTGTACCATCACACTATATATATAATGTATATTTAATCATTTGAATTTTTTAATCTTAAATACTCGTGACGATTTTTAATCGTTAAATAGTGAGTGAGTTACTAGCCTATCGGTCTTGAAATTCAGTTTAACAGAACGATTACGTCATACATAAAATCTGATCTAACACTATGTTTCGACAACAAATTAGTTAACTTGGTTTTTATTATAGACGTGAAAATAAATTCAGCACATTGTATAAATAGGGCCTGTAAGTCTCCTACAATTTTGGAACTTCCGGGATCAAAAATTGTACCCGGAAGTTACATTTTACACAAATATATATGACGTTTCAAACGAAAATTTGAACGTCATAATCCTCAGACGTCATGTTTTTGCGGGAAGTGTTTTCGAATTGCCTGTTTATCGTGGATTCTCGTGAGTCACATGACGAGACTTACAGACCCTATTGCAATATGTGGTTAAAGATTTCTACGAATGAATTTTATGTCGACAACAATTTTTAACTTCAACCAAAAATAAAAGTCTAAACGCCAAGTTCTCGAAATCTCGCATATAAAAGGAACATTTTAAACATCTCCATTCTCATCGAATCATTATATAAGTAGTATTAATGGCATTTCATTTGTTGCAGTAGATTCAGATCATTTCAGCATCGAGATGGTGAAATATATAATTCCAATATGGGAACAATGGAAACCATGACGACTAGCCATATGAAAATCTCCAATAACATAATGAGCGACGTCACAACAGTCTTTACGCTGAAATTTACGACGGCAGAATATGTTTTGTGCACTAAAACGTCAGTAAATCTGAAGTAATGGCTGTCGTTACCGTGTACACTATAGGTCCGCTCAGATCATGAAATGTCATATTAGAATCGAAATAATTCATGTTCGCCGGTGGTTTGTAGTCGATTTACATATAGGTGTCCATTATTTTCGTTTATTTTACCCCTCGCTCCGCTACGCTACGCTCTGAGTAAAATATTAACGAAAATAATGGCCACCCATATGTAAATTACCAACAAACCACCGGCGCCCATGAATTATTTCTTAAATTAAATGTAAGTTTCATCATGAAAAATCAAGGCTAATTCATCGTTTGCAACAGCTCTGCTGTCCATTTTATGGGTTGTTTGTTCCCAGTTAGCTCTATCAAATGTTTAATTTTTTGTCTTCCTATATTTGATTTTTATTTGCACTGAACAGACATTTGTTATCGAAATAGCTGTTTGAAGAACTAAAATTAAATATCATTTTGACATTTGTTTGAAAAGACAAAGGACAAATAGAAACCAGAGACCTGAACCCCCAAGCTTAAAGAATATATTTGTCATCATCACTTCATTCATTGCAGACGAATGAAGTTGAGGCTATGTATATTTCAAATTTCTGCACAATGCTTTAAGGGAGTACATTTTTTATGAGTGTCAGATTTCAGAAGCATTCGATATCCTCGGGTTTTATCCATTTAAACAGAGTAATTTTTTTTACACATGTATCATATTTTCTTGGTCATAGGTCACTTTAAAATGCATAAAATAGACAATGTATAAAATTTTATCAACTTCCATTTATATTTTATATATCCTAAGGCATTTAAACAGCCAATGGAAATTGAAGGAAAACTCTAAAGAAAACTGTTTCCCGCCAAAATTTTAACGAAGTATATCTCAAAAATTCTTACATAGATTTTCAAAATTTTGGCTCATTTTGTTCTATTAGTTAAGCTCTTCAAAACAAAAAGTCGGCGTTTTAATTCTTGTTAAAAAATTTCTGACACTCGCACTCCCTTAATTACATATTTACATATACTGATTTCTTTATAAATTAGATATTGAAGGTAAACACACATGATGGAATTCCAACAGCAGATATTACTGAAATATTTCTGGATGATGGAAAATTCTGTTCAGCGTCAACAGTAGCTTCCTTTTTCAAACGACGCATGCTTATTGGCACGTTGGCTTCGGAACTGGTACTTTGTGATGTATTATCGACAACGGAAACGCTATCTTGACAACCGGAAACGCACAGAATTACGGAATCATTTGCACTTGTGAATTGTGCATGAATTTATTGTTACAAAACTGGCAAAGCAAATAAACCTTTATCACCAACTTGATGAATTAAATTGCCAACTTTTATAGCGAAAGTCAATGCACAGTCAGCTATATAATCGAATACAGATATAATTGGACTCTAATGTAACCTTAAATGTATAAATATCATGTATCGTTCTCTCGATATGTTTAACACTCATTACTGTACCAGGTGATAAACGTCGGGCAACTTGAAATGTCTTTGAACACTGGAATAGCCATTTACACCCAGTGCAAAGCACTTCCTTTGCAACATACACAGCTTGGATCATTATTAGAATGGAATCTTAATATGTTCGCGTTTCAAACAACGGCAGTAGAAACAAGGGATGTGGGTACAAAAATCAAAATCCAATGACATAGCAAAAACGAGAACACACACACAAAAAAAACAAAAACATTGTAAGAAACACTTTTCCAGTTGATTTTATGTTTGTTGACGATCCCGCATCAATGGGTAAAAGAATATGGATGTGGCATTGCACGACATCTAGCAATTAAGTCCTCTCAAACCGGTTCTACGGGGCGTCTTGAACTTGCTATGAGGTATGAGCAAAGTACATTGTTGAAGGACTTATGGTGACTTCAAGATGAAGAACATTAATTAAAGCGTTTTCCGTTAATTTGTTTTACCATGTTTTGTAGAGACTTTGTACCGGGTGCATTTACTCCATATGAATTCTTTGCTTATATTTGAGACAGTTTAAAAAATTACATCTATGTCGTAGTTTTTTTTGGTGAAATATTTAACGTCCGATTTCAAACTGAGTATACCTCGCAATTTCTCTCAATTTGCTTTAATGTATAAAATGGAATATAAGTGATGTCTTACAAACGGAATACCATAATTGTACTGATTAAAATATAGAAGATCCATAATATATAATGATCCAAGTTGTGTATGTGGGTTGGCAATGGCAGATGCTTTGCATTTCATTTTAGATTGCATCTTTTCAACGAAGCAAGAAAAAATCTGCCAGAAAAATTAATTTTAATCTTTGGTGATGATGCCTTCACTGATGGTACTAATGAAACAGTTTTAAGATATGTTCAACTGTACATAAAGCAAACAAAACGGTTTTATTATCACGATTATGAAATATGACAATTCTTCCCTTTCTTTCTTTTTTTTCCTTCTATTTCTACCTGTATTTGTATCTATTGTCTTTTTGCTGCTACATTGTAAAAAGTAAAATACTGAAACTTGACAGTTGATTTACTTAGGATTTCATTGAAATGAATCTGTAATATAATTAATTTTATTACACGATTACATTTTGAATCATTATATTTCTACTTGCTCATGCACATAAACTTTGTATTTATGAATACTGCATGGAAAGGACCGTTGCTATATATGCTAGTTGGTTTAACTAAATGTTCAATACAATCATTATATTTGCAATAAAATATTTGCACTCTTATCTTTCCTTAGTTGATTTTTATTTTCACATTTAGATCATATTTGTACTTTTTAGCTCGCCGGGACGAATGTCCGGAGAGCTATTGTCATACCCCCGGCGTCGGCGTTGGCGTCGTCGGCGTCGTCGGCGTCAGCAAAACTTTAACCTGGCTTGTGGAATTGAAACCTGAAGAGCTAGGATGTTGATATTTGGTATGTGACTTCCTTGTGATGAGAGCTTTCTTCTGGTACCATATTTGTAGACATTTTGACCTTGACCTTGCCATGAAGGCAATTTTAAAAAACTTTAACCTTGCCTCTAGAAGATAGGCTTTTAGTGGTAGGGTGTTTATATTTGGTATGTAACTTCCTTATGATGAAAGGTTTCTAGTGGTACCATACTTGTAGACATTTTGACCTTGACCTTGCCCTGAGGGCAATTTTTGAAAAACTTTAACCTTGCCTCTAGAAGGTAGGCTTTTAATGGTAGGGTGTTTATATTTGGTATGTAACTTCCTTATGATGAGAGCTTTCTAGTGGTACCATATTTGTAGACATTTTGACCTTGACCTTGCCCT